>JACEGR010002937.1:0-115934 GCA_014170235.1 Listronotus bonariensis
GTTGGATATTGTACCTTTGCCTTTATCGAATAATAAAAAATGATAGTATGTTGAGAACACAAAAAATGTATGAATGTTTATCTTTGCATTTTGTATCATTTCCATTCAGTTAGAAATAAACCTTATTTAGTATTAGTACGTGCGTGTTTTATTTGTTAGGCTTATTCAAAATAATAATCCTAATACATAACAATTGGCGACGAGGTTTTCGAAACTCACATTAGTAGTATTAGAAAGTTATACATATTTACGTGGCGTGTAAAATCGGTAATAGTGAAATTTTGCAAAATGGCTCCGCCGACGGAACCTAAAACCGAATTTGTGGGATTATTAGGATCACTAAGCCATTTTGACCCTAAAATTTCGAACTTCGCAGTTTTTAGCGAGAGAATTAAACAGTTTTTTATTGCTAATAATATAAGTGACTCGGACAGAAAAAAGGCTATTTTATTAAATACCTTGTCTGAAGAATGTTATATTTTGGTCAGAAATCTTTGTGTACCTCATTTACCCGAAGATAAAACCTATAATGAACTGGTTTCATTACTAAGTGACCATTTTTCGCCTGTAAAGTCATATTTTGCAGAGAGACTTAAATTTTATACGAGTAAACGCATGCAAAATGAATCAGTATCAGAATGGGAAGCAAAAGTTAAAGCATTGGCATCAACCTGTGGTTTTGGAGCTGAATTACCAGTGGTAATGCGAGACGTTTTCGTTATTGGTATTAACGATGAGAAAATTATGGATCGCATTTTTGAAGAAAACGCTACGTCCGTGTCTTTTAAAAATGTTGTTAAAGTGGCCTTATCCAAGGAGTCTGCTTTAAAGGAACATAGTGTAAGAGAAAGTTTAGGTGTTGTGGTGAAAAGTAAACCTTTAAATTTTCAAGATCACGCAAACCGAGGACCACAGTGGAAAAACCAATTTAGTGAACGTTCCGGGGCAAGAGATGGCCGCAGAGGAGGCGCTGAACAGCGAGCAGGCGGTTCAGGTATAAAAACAAGTCAGCAACAATCAAGTAAGTGCTATGTTTGTGGCCGAAATAATCATTTAGCTCGCGAGTGTGCTTTTAAAAATTATAAATGTCATAAATGTGGCATAAAAGGGCATTTAGCGCCCCAATGCAAGCGTTTTTCAAATAATTTTTTAACAGATAATACTTCTAACCAGGATTCAGATAGTGACAGGTCTGATTTTATGGGTAATATTAGAGACTTAAATTTGTGTGACATTGATAGTATGGGTAATATAAAACCAACTTATGTAAATTTAATAGTAGAAAATATTCCTATAAGTTTTGAGGCAGATTCCGGGTTTGCGCATAGCGCCATTTCGGAAAAATTGTACTTAAAACACTTTAAAGACAGAAAAATGTACGAAAATGATTTAGCTTTAAGAGACTATGTAGGCATTACTTTTCAACCTTTAGGTTATCTTAATTTAAATATAATTTTTGAAAAGAAATGTTTTATTTTAAAAACATATGTTATAAAAAACGGTGGACCACCGTTAATTGGCCGGAATGGGTTAAACATGTTAAATTTAGGGATAACCAAATTAAATTATGGTGAGAGTAGTTTTCAAATTAAAACGTCTAAGATTGTTAATCAAAATTTTGTTGGTAACACAATGATTAAAAATAATCCTTCCATTATAGCTCAATTGTTACATAAATATGAGTGCACCTTTGATGATAAACTGGGAGCTTTCAACAAATTTAAAGTCTCGCTTCCATTAAAAGAGGGTGCAGCCCCAAAATTTTACAAAGCTAGGCCAGTGCCATTCGCTCTTAAACCTCAAATCGAGAACGAAATAAATAGATTAGTTAATAAAGGTGTTTTAGTGCCTACAGAGTTCTCAGATTGGGCTACCCCTATAGTGCCCGTTTTGAAGTCAAATGGCAATATCCGTATATGCGGTGACTTTAAAATAACTATTAATCCTCAGCTTTTAGATCAGCATTTTCCTTTACCCCGTATAGAATACTTATTTTTCAAGTTACAAGGTGGTGATAAGTTTTCAAAAATAGATTTATCAGATGCATACCAGCAAATTATTTTAAATGAGGAATCACGTAAACTTGTCACCATCTCAACTCATAAAGGTCTTTTTTCATATACACGATTGCCGTATGGCATTAAAACCGCACCCGCTATTTTTCAGCAAATAATGGAGCAAATGTTTCAAATGGAAGGAGTAGCTTGTTTTATTGACGATATTTTAGTTACTGGAAAGAATGACAAAGAACATATCGAGCGTTTAGATAAAGTGTTTAAAAGATTGCATGAATGTGGGTTAAAAGTAAGAAAGGAAAAATGTAGTTTTTTTCAAAAATCCGTTAAGTATTTAGGACACGAAATAGATAAAAACGGTCTTCACACGTCTAATGAAAGAGTTTTAGCGATTAAAAACGTTCAAGTACCTAAAACGGTAACCGAATTAAAATCATTTTTAGGCATGATAAACTTTTATTGTCGTTTTATACCAAACGCATCCGATGTTTTAAAACCATTATATCGGTTATTAAAAAAGACGCAAAATGGTGCTGGACACCAGAGTGCGCAAATAGTTTTGAAAAAGCTAAAAATATTTTGCTTTCCTCGAGAGTTCTTGCTCACTTTGATCCAAAACAGAAAATTAAGCTAACAGTTGATGCTTCTAGTTTTGCTCTAGGTGCAACCTTAAGCCATATTTTTCCGGATAACTCCGAGAAACCTATAGCATTTGCCTCTCGTTTGTTGAATCAAGCCGAGCTCACATATTCTCAAATAGAAAAGGAGGCTGCAGCTATAATTTTTGGTGTCAAAAAATTTTTTCAGTACCTTTATTGCCAAAAATTTATTTTGGTCACTGATCACAAACCATTGTTAACAATTTTTGGCGATAAAAAGGAATTCCATTGTTTGCTGCAAGCCGTTTACAAAGGTGGTCATACATTTTATCTGCATTTAACTACGAAATAAAATTTGTAAATTCAGAAAAGAATTTTGCAGATTGTTTATCACGGTTACCACAAAAAAATAACACAGAAATAGGTAACAAAATTTTATTTTTTAAAATTGATCCTAGTTATTCATATTTAAATTTATTGCAAGAATCAAATATACCGGTAAATTTTTCAGAAATTAAAAAAGAAACGGCGAAAGACCGTATTCTTAGTAAAATAATTTTTTATGTACGGAATGGTTGGCCGAATTCGTGTCCTGAACCGGTTTTTAAACCATATTTCCTTAGAAAAAATGAGATTACTGTTGAACAAAATTGTTTAATGTGGGGATATAGATTAATTATACCTGAAAAATACAGAAACTATGTTTTGGAGGAATTGCACAGTACGCACATGGGCGTAGTTAAAATGAAATTGCTAGCTAGGTCATACGTTTGGTGGCCTTTATTAGATGCACAAATTGAAAAATTATCACAAAATTGCAAATCTTGTATAATTTACTCTAGCAATCCCTCCAAAACTCCTCTGACAACCTGGGATTGGCCAAGACAACCTTGGACCCGTTTACATGCAGACTTTTTGGACCTGTTTTTGACAAGTTTTTTTGGTAATTCAGGATGCAACGTCCAAGTGGCTCGAATGTTTCATAGTGCCAAACTTGTTGGCAACAACTACTATTAAAATATTTAGAGAACTTTTCGCGAGATTTGGAATACCACACAAAATTTGCACCGATAATGCCAAAACCTTTACTTCAGAGGAGTTTCAGACTTTTTAAATGTCTGTGGGGTAAAACATATAACAGGCGCTCCTTACCATCCTTGTACAAATGGTCTTGGAGAAAGCGCGGTAAAGATAATGAAGAATGCTATTCTAAAAGCGAGATACGAAAATTCTAATGTTGATATTCATTTAGTAATTAATCGGTTTTTGTTGCAATATAGAAATACTCCACACACCACTACAGGGGAATCACCTGCTAAGCTTCTATTAGGTCATAACCTTAGAACAAAATTTGACTTACTTTTACCCTCAACAGCTGATATAGTAGAGTATAAGCAGGACTGTCAAAGAAAAAATTATAAATCTAACAAAGATCGTACTTTTAATTTAAATGATCGTGTTTGGGCCCGTGATTACCGTCAAAGAAAGGAGCAGTGGTGTGCGGGGACGATAAAAAAGGTGTTAGGTAAAAAAACATTTTTAATTAGTACTGACGACGAGTTAGAGTGGAAACGACATATAGATCAGTTAAAACCAAATTATTCCGAAGTACCTAGAAATCAAAATTCTGAAGTCGTTTCTATTCTACCACGTTTAGAATTAGATAACGTTAATGAAAATTGTTTAGATATTAATAATCGTGAATGTCTGGAGGTTGGTGAAAATATTTGTTCTGAACAAAAAATCTTAGGCGGCGTAGTCAGATTAAGCCTCCAGATCGTTTAGTGGTAGGTGTTTAGGGACATTTAGTTTACATTTTGTTTAAATTACTTTTTTATTTTAGAATAAGGTAATTATGTAATATTGTTCACTTAAGGGGAAAGGTGTTGGATATTGTACCTTTGCCTTTATCGAATAATAAAAAAATGATAGTATGTTGAGAACACAAAAAATGTATGAATGTTTATCTTTGCATTTTGTATCATTTCCATTCAGTTAGAAATAAACCTTATTTAGTATTAGTACGTGCGTGTTTTATTTGTTAGGCTTATTCAAAATAATAATCCTAATACATAACAATATTGTTAATAAAATGTAAGATAAACTTACAGATACATTGTAATTTCTTATTTTATATATTTTTTTTGTTTTGAAATAATGTTTCGAGAAATCAAATAAACTAATGTTTGTTTACTGGTTAAAATGCAGTGCGGGGTATGAGGTCGGGCACTGAGCGGTGATATTAAGTTATGATAACAACGGTACATTTCAAAACCGAGACACTGCCGTGCTACGGTGCAGGACTTGGTATGGTTATGTGTTAAATTATTTGTAGGGATTTAAACATGATCAGGTGTAATTTAAAGCGTGGTATATTTGTGTCATATTACTGCAGTTTAATTAAATACAAAATTTTTTCACCGCATTTCCCTACATTTAACCAGGAAAACGCACGGCCACGGGTTCGTTGCAGTAATATGAGGCCCGATCTTTATACGGGTGGCTCGTTTTAATAATTGTAATGCACCGTATTTTGCGATAAGTTACCGACAGTCCTATTCGTTCTTAAATATTAATAATTTTAAAGCTAAACTTTCTAAATATACATAACTATTTGTTTAGGCTCTTTACGAAATCGTTCTGCATAAAAATAAGTCTTCATAAGAAATTAAACTTTGTTGACATAGAAAGCAACAAAAACTAAAGGGCTAAGGAGCAATGGTATTTTTAATTTGAATGACATCGTAATTAAGATTAATTGCCAAAGTTTTTGTCGTTTTCTTCGTAGTTAATGTTAAATGATAAAATACTTCTAAACTTTAAGAACAGGCAAAATTAAAGCTGTATTGTTTATTTCTTTCTGCTTGTCAAACTCTGGGAATTAATTTACGAAATTAAAATTTTAACCCCATGACATGGTTTAAAAAAATACTTTAAAATAACTTGGAAAACTATTGTTTAGATACAAAATACATAGGTACTACTAATATTATACCTAATTGTGGTTATTTTTTTACGGTAATAGCAAAAATTATTTAGGCATCAAACGTTGATGTGGTCAAACATTACTAGAAAATAGAAGTTGACGGTATAAATAGGGTTAATACGTTTAATAGTTTATTCTAATACCTAAGAAGCACCTGTGTAACTATTTTGTTTAAGGTGAATCTGTAGCAATGCTTTTAGTATCTAATCTATAAGCTTATTAGATTAATAGTACTAAGTTAATAAATTGGATTTGAATTTACTTTAAATTAATTTATTTTAAAGCCTTTAAATATTATTCTAAAAACATGAAACTATAAGCGGTACATTCAAATTTTAACATTACGTACTGTTCGCCCACCGAATGTACCGGCCGACGCTTAAGGAAACAGGTAAAGAAATTCCGCGTAATGGACATCCTCGAATATCATTAAATGATGGTTTGGAGAATCGTCTTTTATGGCCACCAATCTCTCGCAGGGTTTTTGTTTGCAGAAAAGCATTGTTGCCAAATTATTGAAAGTGTAGAATTATGTTAGGGGATTATAAATATTTACCCATAGTACATATTGTAATAGGTTTATGTAAGAATATAATGTAATATGTGATAAAATAAAATCACCTTAGGGAATCAAAAATAACAACAAGATTAAAACAGGTCCGTTATTAAATATCAAATATTAAAATTAAATGGTGTAAAATAAATTAGGATTATTATAGGATAAAAAACTGGCATTATCTTAAAACCAACATTTTCTTTGCCCACATTGTTTTCATCAAGATTTTCTTTCTGGGCAAACTGTACCATTGTGTCAAAAAAATCGGAAAACAAAATTTAGTTTAGTGTCAGGTCCTTTAGAGTATTATGTTTTAAAGTTGTTAAAGTATAATTTGTAGTGTAAATGTAATTTTGTGACAGTCACGTCAAAAAATGCCTAATATTAGAAATTCGTAAGTTAACACTATGTTAGAAACTATATGATTAAGCCTTTTTTCAGACATCCATCGTCCGTCAATACGTAATCCAAGAAGTACAAAATTTTGATTTTAAGGACATTGCTATTTTCATGGAACCGTTTCGACTTATCCGACCGTCCGTTGACTTTGCAAACACGGATTGCCAGTAAAGCCTTAATTTAAGTTAAGATTAACGAATTCCTTCTTGTTAAGATAATATTCTTGATAATTTTTCACAATGTTTACATGCAATTTTTAAACATTGTGCCAAAATCGTAAGTGCTACAATCACGAAACCATAAGGTCGATTTCGATTTTTGTCACAATTTTTAAAAATTGCATACAAAACATTGCGGTAAACTTGTCCGACAAAAAAGTGACGCGTTTACTCATACCGACACCCGAAACATTTCACATTGATAGTCTGGGTTAACGCGCCGCTTCCATATATGGCGGTATCAATATTTGTGGTAGACACGTTAAAAGGAACTTCTTCAATAATGTTTTAAAAGTGCTATTATCATAAAGTGAATTTTATTAGTGACCCAAGCACAATTTGTATTAATAAATATCTCTTACCTAACACCTTTTTTGGTGTTTTTCTTTTGTTGTATTAAAAGAATCAAGGATAAACACAGCATAGTAATTTATGTTTTTCGATTTTTGTAAACTGGCTTTAGGTTTATTTTAATTGTAAAGTGCGTACAACATTAAAACTGATGTTTTTAAAAAATAAGGTTAAACTTCTAAACTCGTACTTTTTGACGGAAAAAAATTGTTTTAAATTTATACCTCGACGAATTATGTATACGAATTGAGGAATAAAAAATAAATCTAAAATATTGAGAAGTTGTATTACTTACCCAATTTAAAAATATTTTATAAGGACTAAGTTTTTTTCTTATACTGCCACTACCAGTAATTATTGTCGATCTGTACGATTTGTGCTTCTAATAGTCATGGATTTACCTATAAATAAAATAAACTAATTAAGTAAAAATTATAATTTCCACTGTTTCTACCTAAATATGCATAATATGAAAAACTTCTTTATTATTAATTTTACGAAAAAAGTTATTCTGTATAAAAAGTTTTGCATGATCTAATACCTAAATTACAATGATTAGATAACAAAAATTTTCAATGGTATACGGGGTATCTTAAAAATATGAACTTTACTTAAGACAAAAATAATTTTACATTTTACAAAATCGAACACTTTCATAAAGAAAAAGACAAAAAGTTAAATGCATGTTAAAAAAATGCCGTTTTTTAATTTGTTAACATAAAGATAAAGTAATTTTTTAAAACGTCGAAGCTTTTCACTGTTGTGTTTTGTTTCAACGCCTACTACAATAAACCTAAATACCAATTTATGCAATGTAACAGTAAACGCGACATTAACTAAAACAAACGGTCAAGTTACCTTTTATTTCATCATTATTTCTTTTAGTTCATGTGTCACTAGTTTTAAAATTTAGTAGTTTTCAAATAAATTTAATAGAACTTATTGAAAATTAATGGTAATAATAAATTTGGATGACTAAAAAACTGAAAAGGAATTTATACTGTTTTAGTATCTATTATTTTTACAAAAAGTAAGTTCATACAATTTTCTAAAATTAAATCATAGGTACATGGTTATGAAAAGAATAATTGTCTCCTAAAAATAGGAAGGCTATGAGTTTTTTGTTCAATATAATGGCTGTGCTGCCAAAATTAAAATTAATAGGTTTAAATAAATCAAACCTATGGTGATTTGGAAACAATTTTAAACGGTCGTAGAAAAAATATAGTATGTAACACATGCATTAGGTGTCTTTTTTTACTCATGGGATTGCCGCACTCGCCTAACGGCTCGTGCTGTCAAATTTCTCATTCGTAAAATTAAGTATCACCTTATGCACTTGTTACATAAATTACTATTAAATATGCAAAATTAATTTTTGAAAAGAATAACATTTTTGTTTGTCATAACAAGCGTTTCTATGACTTACCGCTGCTTTGGTACTTTTTAAGCTTCCTTTAACTATTTTATTTAATTATGTTTCTAATTTTTATTTATTAGTAATTAAACCTATTTTAATAAAAAACAAGTTTGCACTAACTACACCCTAACGTATTATTTAATTTTTTGTGTCTTTGTATTTTATTGACAATAAAAACATTTTACCAATTGACAAATACATATTTTGTTTGTGTTTAGTTGCTTTAGAAAAGACGATGTATCCAACGTCTTGAAATAAAAATCACTAAATATTAGTTCATACATTAACTAAAATTTTAAGAAGCAATGGTGTTTCTTGTTAAATTATAAGAGCTACGAAATCACGGAGCAGAAATAATTAAAAATGTGTAAAAATCGTGCACGTTGTGTCAAGTCTTTAACATTTGGTACACTATTAAAGTCTTTAAATACTAAGTCAAAAATGATATTTATTATTTAATGTTTAGGAAGTCAAGGAAATTAAAACATATCTTTTAATTAAAAGTAGTTATAGATAATAATTCGTTAGTTATTGCCGAACGTCTACAAAACCTTTATAAATTTATTTCTTTATATTTTTCGGAATAACCAATTAATTTAAGCAAATATGAAAACATGTCTTCAATGGTCATATTTTACAAATACACTTTTATCATACGCCTTTCTTTAATATTTGACTCTATCAGGCGGTGTCACCCGCTTTGCTTCTAAATACTACAAGTGTCAAATTTGTCAAACTAAACCAATAAGACAAATTTAATTTGATTATTTTAACACTTATGATATTTAAAAGAAAAGCGGCTAAGACTGCTTGAATGTGTCCATATTGTTAACATATTTTACTAAGAGAGCAAAATAACCTTGCTTTAAGCTTTAACAATAGTGTGAGAAAAAATATTTTGGTTTCCTATTAAATAAATTAATTTTAATCTTTACCATATAAGTTTTTTTATCTTTGGACATTCCACGAAGGCTGAAAGCCTAAATACTAACGTACCGTGGGTGTCTTAAAGTTCATTCACTTGAAACATTTTTAGATTAGCAAATTAATTGTTTATAATTAAATCATGAAAAATTAAACAAAATTATCCTTTTTGCAATATAGCGATTTACATAGGTTATCAAACTGTCAAAAAGTATGTGAAAATTACAGTATTGCAGATTTGACGAAAAATAGCGCAAACCGAATAAAATTTAACCAATTCGAAAACTACGGCTAACGCGTAGGCTCTGGCGGAGAGACTTTTTCTTGGCTTTAAAAATAAACAATCTGTTTTAAAGGTGTTTGCATCCTTTCGGCAGCCCAACAATGTAAGTATAACTTATTTTTATTTAATTAAAAATGTGCTATCATTTCAAACAATAATAATATTTGTAATTTATTTTTGTGTTTTTTTTTAATAAGATTAGGTATATGTTTTAACTTTTATTTTTATGTTAAAATCAAGCTACGTTCCTTGTTACACTCAAATCAGGGTATGACAATAGTTTAGACATTTGTTGTCCATTTACCAGTTAGTAATTAAACATTTTAATGCCACAAAAATGTTCAGTAAATAAAAGATTCAAATTTTAATTGGGTGGACAAAAAAATTAGTGAAAATTTGTGTGTTTGTTTTTGCTTTTTATTGAATAAAAACAAAAAAACAGGAGCATGTCAAAGACATTCCATTAAAAACATTCTTTTGCATAATTGGGTTTGCTTTGCCCTCCATCAGCGTGAATAATTGAGAGGATTTCGTGGATGTTTTTCAGCTGACTCGTCTGGTAAGCTGTACCCTTTAAAATATACTAATAGACCTACATATAGCTTGTTAAAGTGGTTTTGTGCTTATATATTAGCCCAGGTTTACAGTTATTTAGGTTGCTTGGATGTAAATCTTCTTTTTGCTGTTTAGTTATTATTTTAAATCTAAAACACCTGTATAGCGTAATTTGTTAACCAGATTTAAACATATATATTCCTTTTTGTTTTTAAAGAAGAAAATTCAGAAAAATAAATACCATATAAAGTACTATTATTTCCTACAATGCAGAACAGCTTGTTTTTAAAAAGAAAGATAAGATTTACCTCATATTTGCCATCTTGATAAGACATAATTTTAGAAAGTCAACAGTAAAAAAATCAAGAATTAAGTTTTTTGAACTAGAACTTTAAAAACTAGTAACTGGAATATTCATAGCTCTCAGGCGAACATAAATATACACATTTTTAGAACAACAGCATGTTATGCAAAATAATTTTATTAAAAAATAATAGTAATTTTCATCATGGTGATTTTTCAGAAGATCTGAAAAACTAAGATTGTTAAAATAGGGGTTTAAAATATAACCTTAAAAAATTAATGTGTAAATTTTGTTTCTCTTAATTATTTAAAATGTTACAAAAACTTTTTGCATTGCAACAAAAAAATGTTTTCATGTTCATTAGCTATGAGTGAAATACCAACTTCCATTTTGCTTTGATCTATTCCAATTATAGATGTAACAAAAAGTCCAATCAAATATATTAGAACTCAGGCGCGGCTGGTAAGCTTTTTTAGGTGGGTCAAATTCTTTAAGTTTGTAATAATTTCTTGTTATACGACGTGTTACTTTTTTATCTTGTAAAACAATATACTTTGGAGTTATTTTAAGCTTGCCGTATGACGTCATTTTATTTCGCGCATGCGTAAAGCCCTAAGTTTGAGGTTATGTTGATGTCATTTTTGCACATGTCTAAGAACCTAAACTAACTTTAAGGTTATGTTGGCTAGTTTAACGTAATGACGTATGAAGCTAACTTCACTGCGATCGTGGGGCCCCCAGGGCTTAGACGTGAAGCCCTGAGCCCTAAACGTGGGGCCCGGAGCCCTAGGCGTGGGGCCGAAGGCTTATCCGTATAAATTTAGTCAGTCATTTCAATCAACGCCTTATCTAGGTTATATTGACATCAGTTTTCGCGCATGCGTAATGCCTTATCTCATACACGTAAGCAGACAACACTGATTTGCGAGATATGACAGGTGACAGCTGACAGGCGCTGTTTTTAACGCATGCGTAAGACCCTACGATACATCTCATACACGTAAGCAGACACCACGTGGTTCACGAAATATGACAGGTGACAGCTGACAGGCGCCATGTTTTAACGCATGCGTAAGACCCTACGATACATCTCATACACGTAAGCAGACACCACGTGGTTCACGAAATATGACAGGTGACAGCTGACAAAGCGCCATTTTCAAGGTCACGTGATTTTTGACATATGACAGGTGACAGATTGACCACGCCCTAAATAATGCGTCATTGATTAATTAAACAACTGTTAGAGTTAGGACTAAATAAAAAACTGAATTACAAAGAGAATCAATTGTAAAACTTATTAGTCTCTTGTAATTTAAGAATTAGTAGAATAAATAATGTACGTTAAAATAAATATATTGTTTTCTTGCCGAAATTTCCCTGTCCATATCAGACTTAGTCCATTATCTTTAACAAAATTCCCATATAAACGCTATGAGATTTTGTCCAATATATACTTAATTGTCCATAGGTTACTTCTTTGTCCATGTTTGACTACAAAATTTACATGTGTTTAAATGGCATGTCCAAGATCCTATGCGCTGGCGATGATCATTGTTGTAACCGATACTTAGATAAAGAGATTCAATTGATCCCCGTTTAACATTTAATTATCAGATCCCACTATAAATAGTCTAGTGGTATATGACGTTGGGTTCTCAAGCAGGTGGTTCGTGTTAAGACGGTTAAAAATTCAAAACATTCGATATATATATTTATTTAGTTGCCGCTAGGCGGCTATGGCTAGCGCTGACTCTTACTATTGTATTATGCGTATTCGTTTTTCTTTTTTTTTTTTTTGGCTTAAGGCATCTTGCATTAAATTTAGAAAATCCTTCGTTGTTTGAAGTGATTATTAGTGACGCGTTTGCCCAGTTCGACACCCGAAACATTTGACATTGACGGGCTGAGTTAAAGCGCCTCTTCCATATATGGTGGTATGAATATTCGTGGTAGACTCATCAAAAGGAACATCCCAAACAGGTTTTAAAAATGTTCCTATTATTAAGTCCATTTTATTCAGGCCTAGGTACTATTATCTATTAAGTTTTAGGTATAGATGTGTTGATTAAAATTTTATTTTGGCTAAACATTTTACGGTGTACTACAAATTAACGGACACCCGGTATATTTGGTCAGTATAAAGCTGAATAATTTATAGATTGACGTTTCTGTTTTCGTTTGCCATTTAACGTTTCGTTTTTTGATATGGTTTATGGAACGGCAAACAGATTATATAAATTTACAAATGAAAAGTTATTGTTTCATCTTCTAACTGAAAACGTCAAATGAGAAACGGAAACAGAAACGTCAATCTATAAATACGGCTTTAACGGTAAGTAGCATGTTTACATCTAGTGCTATAAACCAATTTTATTATGTTGGCTTTTAAACCACTTTAACAAGCCATATATAATTCCTTTAGTCCCTTAATAACGTTTACGAGGCAGATCGAGTAAAAACATTTCCAAGATCTTTTCAATTATTCAGTTTGTTAGAAGGCAGGGTATATTTAATATTCAGAATAAAGTTCTTTAGCGGAATGTGATTAAACTGGAAATAGTTTCTCTATAAAATAATGGACAAAATATTTTTTTACAATTAGTAAATATTGTGATGGTTTAAATTAAAAGAACTGATTGTACAGTGACCGGCAAAAGTTTGCACCTTATGGGATCTTTTTTTAAGGCAAGTTCCGATTTTTTTCTAGTGATCGCCTCTGCATGTCCTAAAAGTTCATTTTGACATGTCATGTAAACAGCGGTGTGGCTGAAAATTTGAAAAAATTAAGATGGAATCACGAAATATATAAGAAGATGTTGTCCGATAGCCAGCCCAACCAACTTTTTTATTTTGTGAACTTGTGTGATCGTCGATGGGTACGAAACATGGTACATAAAACGTGTTTAGATTTTGACAAAAAATTAAAAATTGTAATTAAGAACAACTATTAAATTGTTTTACGACATAATAGTTGTGTCTGTGGAAAAAGTCTACGCTCGATCGCATAATCTGTGAGCCGTTTAAGTCTCTTAAAATATTTTATTTTTGGTAGCGCTGCTAAGACTACCTACCCTTCAAGCAATTTTAGATTGTTAAAAAAATGGCTTAAAGATTTTTAGATCGTAAAATTTGGGTTGTTATGATCTTATGTTATCAGTTGCGCCACTCTAAAAAAACTATCTGGCGCAGCTAAATCCTAAATGGCTCATACTAACAAGGAAACTATTCCAAGTGCCCCTTGCTGATTTTCAAATAGCAATATATTGTAGTACATTAAAAAATAAGAGACACGTATTTTTTATTAGCAATCAAACACTGCGCACCCCTTAAATCCACTCTCAATTTTTTTAAATATCTTGAGTGAACTAAATAGAAGTTGATAGAATTTTCGATAAATAACATATGGTTTTGGTTTCGTACGGTTATCTGAATTGGTTCTCATGATCTTAAAAAAACAATTTTTAGGGTAGACTTCAAAAGTTCATTTCTCGCACTAAAACACAACTTTTTACTGTTCTACAACATATTGCAATTTCATCAAAATCGGCGAGGGACACCTGGGATAGTTTTGTTGTAGGGGAAGTGTGCCTGAGATGGCATACTTTTTGTTTGGGTACTGTAATTTTTTTCTACCGATAATAAAAATATTTTAATGAAGGAAATATATAAATATGGAAATAAATAAAGCAAGTTTTCACAAAACTTAAACGGTTTTTCCATTAACAAACGAAAAAAATATATTTAAAAAAGAAACATGGTATGCCATCTCATGAAAGTAACAATTGATGAGATGACATAGTAATGATAAAAATATAAAACTAGCTACAAATTTCACATTTGAACATTTTTGTCTTTCTGTCTGACCCAGCACATTTTGCATGGGCCCATTTCTCACAGAAGTGATACTGGAACCATAATTTCCTTGATAAAGACCAGGAGTAAGGTTCATTACAATAAATACAAGGTGTGTCCTCCTCATCTAGGTCATCTTCGACGTCAAAACCCTCGCTCTGCACATCTTCATCTTCATCCTCAATAACACATTTCTTATTTATGGTTCTAGCCGACTTTCTTATCATAACTTTTTTTATGCATTCTCGCCCTGCTCAACCTCTTTACCAGTTTTTTTCTTTACAGTTTTCGCCACCTCTCTCAACATAACTTCTTTCTTTTGTGTTTTTATATTCCAAATATCATTCGGCAGGAATTTATGATGATCCAAGATTTCAGAGAGCAGTTAAAAGTATTTGTCAATTTGCTTTTTATTAAAAGCTCTAGCTCAAGCCGTTGAAGTACCTACTCTTTATATGTTGAACCAGTTCATTTTCTAGATTTTTATTTAAAGTGTTTTGTGACCTTCTATGTAACCTTTTTCCAGCCTTACTTCTTACTTGTCCTACGTCTTAAATTCCCAGAAGGGACATTAAACGTTTTTGACGCTAGAAGCCAACACCACCTAAACGAGGTGGTGTTGTAGAAGCTCCACCATACAGTACGCCTTCACAGCTAAGATGGCTTCCTGCATATTATTTTCATCCCATGACTCCCTATTTGACTTTCTTTTGTAGCGACCCGTGTCTAAAAAACATTGTTTTAAATTAATAATTAAGTTGCTGTGATAGCATACCAGGACATCTTATAAAAGTTGTTGTATGCCATCAACGGCAGCAGCAGCAGCAACAGCAACGGCAACTGACCTGCTACCGATTAACCCAATAGTTTGTTCGAGCCGGTGGTCTCAAGGGGATTAACAAAAAGGCGCATAATTCAAAATGTATGTACATTAAATAGCGACTCTGCCAACTCAGCAAGTATGCCATCTCAGGCACAATTCCCTAAGTAAAATTTGAAGGATTTTTTAACCATGGTTTGAACAATTAATGGGTAAATAATTTAAAAAAAAATATGTAACGAAGGCCCAAGGTTTCAATTTTTTTAGAGTGAGAAAATCCTGGCAAAATTTAGGTTTAAAAGAAAAAGTAAACTAAACTAGGCTTAATTTTAAAGTACTTAAAACGTTTTTAACAACCAATATTTACGTCCTTTAGCCGGCTGCTTTAAAGGTTTAAGTTTACGAGACGATTCGACTGAAAAATATATCTGAAAAACTTTTAAATTATTCAGACTTGTAGAGGTGAAAGCAAACTTAATTATTCAGAAGGGAGTTCATTAATGGAATTTGCCTGAAAATACCTGAAATGGTTTTCTTTTAAAAGCTATGGCGAATATTATTTGCATTGGATAACGACTGTGATAATGTAATTTTGCGCGAGAGACGTGGCAATATCTCCTATCTCTATTATTGTTCCCAAAAATGTTACGTATTTATAGGTTTAACTGGTGGCAGCAAAATACAGAGTGTCCCATTTAATTTTATACACAAAATACAGATTGCCCCTGTACAAGATACAAATAAACATAAGTAAAAAATGTTTATATGGGCACACATTCTTTATTGACAGCACTAGTTAATAAACAAAGTGTCTTAAAAACAGAACTTTTATTGCCAAGTAGTTTTTTTATATAAAACGCCCTGTATATTTTATTAATTTTTGCCTCTTAATTAGATTTCACATACATAGCAAATGTATAACACACTATACGTCATTTATTGCTGGTTTTTGACATATAAACAGCATATTGATATATTTGTTAACGGTAAAAGTGAAGATCAAATATTATTTAGGTTTTAATTAATATAAATAAATAATCAAGTTATTTTTCTTTCATTGTAAGAACTACTCATAGGTATGTCAGCAATTAAGTTAATTCTAGACACATACTTACTTATTTGCACTAAAAATTAGCAATACGTCAGTTATAGCTAATTCTTGGTTTAAGAAAGTAAATATGTCTCTAAAATAAACTAAGCAGCTGCCCTATTTATTAGTATTTCCTACAATAAAAAGTAATTCATTACATGTTATAATATTATTTGTCACTCTGACAGTAGCAGAATTACATATTTACCAGTAATTAAAAGCAACGTATTATTTTCTTTCTTTACTTTTAATCGTTATTAAGTATATCAACATGCAGTTGATATCTCACAAACCAGCAATAATTGACGTATAGTGTGTATACATTTCTTATATTAAATTTAATACAGTCAAAATTTGTTAAAATATACAGGGTGTCCCATTTAAAATATGTCTCCCCCGTGGCCTAGTGGACAGAGCTTTGATCTTCGAAGCCAGAGGTCGGCGGTTCGATTCCCAGCGGGGAGACATATTTAGGTAATAGTTATTTAAAAATAACGACCGTGATGGCACTACCGCGTTGTCTAAAAGGTGCTGTGAAATGCAACTGCATGTTTCAGTGCTTGGACAACGTTGACGGAACTAGGGGGAACGATGGGTTAAACATCTAATATATATAAATCTACCTAACAATTTAAATTCTATTTTTAATGCCTTTTATATTAACTAGTACTGTCAATAAAAAGTGAATTCATAAAAACATTTTTTAAATTAAGTTCGTTTTGGTATCTTGTACAAGAGTCCAAGAGTCAAGATAGTTTGTGTATAAATAGAGATGGATCTGTATACCTAATTGTTATAGTCCAAGATCCGAATAAAATTGTTTTATATAAAATATGGTATTTTACAAAAGTGTTGTCATAGGAGTGCATAAAAAAATATGATTATGGCTATGGTTTAAAAAAACAGATTTTTAAATTTCTAAGTAGTGCCTCGTATAAAAGCAATTTTAATTATTTTATTTAACGTAATTTTTTAAGGTCTTTTCTGCAATTTAATAAATAAATCCGTGAAAAATTTATAAATGGTAAAACATTAATAAAATTTATAATATATTCTGTATTATTTAAAAATATATATTTTATTAAAAAGCATTAGCATGTATTAAAAAAATAGGATTTGTCATTGTAAAAGAATTTGCCAAAATATTTAGGGTTAATTTTTTAAATTAAATATAGCTTTGACCATAATTTTTTAAAGCAGCCGT
Source organism: Listronotus bonariensis (assembly GCA_014170235.1). Taxonomy (NCBI): domain Eukaryota; kingdom Metazoa; phylum Arthropoda; class Insecta; order Coleoptera; family Curculionidae; genus Listronotus; species Listronotus bonariensis. The sequence goes on from JACEGR010002937.1 coordinate 17,580, forward strand.
ATGGCGGAAATAAAAAAGCGGCGTTTACTTATCTTCTAAACCATATAAAAACTATTTTTATTAAATATAGTACATTTTTTAAATGTCATGTCAAAATCTTATATTTTAATATTTTAATATTTAAGTACAAATTACAAATATGTTAAGAGTTTTGTAAAAAAGTTGTTGCTTTATTAATATCACACAATTTAAGATTCACTTGAAACACAACAATCGTCATTTTCCTCTAATATTGTTTTCATAATATCAAATGCCATTCACGTATTGACATATAAATAACGATCTGTTTTGTCGATACTCAAGCATACACTTATCGTGTCCCAGTTAATTTAATAACATCATTTATGCCTTGTTTACAATTCTAGTTTCAATTTAAGTTAGAGAAACATTTGATAATATTGTAATGGTGTTACTTTAGTATATGCAAAGATTCCAAATACAGGATTTTGTCCTATATGAAACAAATTATAGTGCACATTGCAATAAAATTATGCCTGATAACGTGTATTTAATTTTACAAAAATGTTATAGGACGTTCAATTATCCTTATTACAAAATGTATAACTTATTAAATATACTTAAAAAAAAAAAAACAAGAAAAACCAATGACAATTTCTGTAAACTTTTATCTAAACTACCTATGAATAACTGGTGCCCTCCTTCCCTTCCTGGGCCAAACGCCATTGGATATTGGCAATTAGCAGCGCCGAAAGTATTAAAACAAAACACTATAACTATACTTTTGGCATAGTAAATTAAGAAAAGCACCTGAAAAAAATGTATTTCATTGGTTTAAAAAGTCAGTAACCCCAGTTTCCACAATAATAAAGGTATTTTATTGGTTTAAAAGTAAGTAATCGGAGTTACTTACTGGATATTCATTATTAATTTAAAAGTGCCCAAAGTATATACTTTGGGCAATAAAAATAAAGAAAAACTCCTAAACAAAAAATGTATTTCATTATTTTAAAAAGTCAGTAACCCTAGTTACCAGAATAAAAATGTATTTCATTGCTTTAAAAAGTCAGTAACCGTAAAACTTACTAGTTATTTAATATCAATATAAAATGCCCAAAGTATAACAATACAGTGCATTTATTTAATGTGTCCCACACTTTTTATTTTTTAAACAGATTAATTTGAAAAATAAAACATTAAAATATGAAACTGATGCTTAAATACTATGTTTTAAAGTAAAATTAACAGATGAAAATTTCAATATGGCGGCTGGATCTAATACAAAATGACGGAACTTTTAAAATTACCTAAATACCTGATTTAAATAGCCATATTTCCGAAACTAATAAAATTAAATGTACTTAGTCTAGTATTTTCTTAAAGCTCATTTTAAATATTTTTTAATAGTAAAAATATACAGGATGCTTCATTAAAAAAATATATACGTTTTATCCTACACTGTATATTATTATCAATATCATTATCAAAAAGATCTTACAAACAGCTTTAGGAAAATACCATAATAGGTACATCTACCTTTATTAGTTTCGAAAATATGGCCATCCAAATCAGGTGTTTGGGTAATTTTTAAAGTACCGCCATTTTGTATTAGGTCAAGGTAGTGACTTTATATTTTAGAATTATACTCGTTAGAATCTTTAAAGATGTGCTAAAAGACCTCTTTATTTAATTTTTTTTCAAGATGGCGCCGAGCCTCCATTTAAAAATTTTTATCTGTCAATTTCAATCTAAAATATAGTTTATTTCATATTCAAGTTTAACTTTTTTAGTTCTGGTTAGTTTGATAAATAAAAGGAAGGGATTTCTAAGAAATGCGCTGTAGGATTACACCAGGGAAACTAAAATTATCGAGAATGAGCTTTTAACTACTTTTAAACGTATGATTTGTTTTATGAAACACCCTGTATATTTTCTATTTATTAAGTTATAGCGAATAAAAGCTTTTTAGAAATGTATGATACCTTATAAGTACTTTGTATTTATAGACCCTAAATTGATGTTTAATTTTAAAATTGAATTTCGCATAATGGTCTATGATATAGACTTTATATCACAACTAAGGTAAGCCCTCAGTTCATAATTTGTTTAAATCTCACAGCAACATAAACGTTTTAACCACTTTACCCCGCCAAGCACATCTACTTACCCCTCACTTCCTTAAGGTGCTCGCCCACTTAAGCGACGCGTCGAGAGGCGTCGAAATTGCTCCGGACAAGTTTACATGTATTTAAATAAAACCCCGCCCATATAGACGCGCCGCGCTGCTTATATTGGCAGGGTTCCTTTTAATTACATGTAAAGCAACTCGGCTAATTTTCTCTTGACGCGACGCTTCGTCTAAGTGGGCGAGCACCTTTAAGATACCCTGCAATTGCAAGGAAATCCGGTCACCCTGTACAAAGTGTATCTTAAAGGTCTGTACAAAACTATTTACACCTTTGGCGAAAATATAATAAATAATAGTTTAAAAAAACTAAAAAACACGCCTTTATATGCAACCGAACTAAAAATTAGAAAATAATTTTTCATTAAAAAAAATATTGTCACTTCATAGTAAAAGCGTGGGGTGCTTAATATATTAAATGTAATAATTATTATATTTGCCAATATCTATGAGGGAAAAGTTATGAAAAATTGTAAAATGCACCCCACGCTTTTTACTATGAAGTGACAATATTTTTTTTAATGAAAAATTATTTTCTAATTTTTAGTTCGGTTGCATATAAAAGCGTGTTTTTTAGTTTTTTTAAACTCTTATTTATTTTTCATTTTTAGTTCGATATGCATTTATGTATGTATGTATGTTAAAATGCTCCAGTTTATTCACTAAAAAATTCCTTCGCCATTTTGTCAAGAGTAGCTAAACCTGAGAAAGTTTGGAATGTTGCCAAAAGATGGCAACATTTTCCTGGCGATCCAAACCAGGATAACGGGATACTGTTTGCAGATTATTGCATTGTCATGGGTCCTTAATACGTGTGCAAAGTTTCAAAGAAATCGAATAGCTGGAAGTTGGTTAAAATTAGGCTCAAAGATTCCGTTACATAGATAGATAGATGGATAGATAGATAGATAGATAGATAGTTACAACCCAAGTTAATAAAAGCGTGTTAAAAATCTAACGCAACATATCTCCGTCAAGTTGGTTGTTTGAGAAATTAAGTGTGTCAAACTTTCCATTTTATTTTAACCTGTATCTCGCAAACGTCCAACTTTATAAATAAAGCCACCCTCAGACGGTCAATATTGTGATAATTTTTATATTGCTCAATATTATTAAACGTGTAAAGTAAATAAGTAAATAATAAATACATAAATTGCTAACCCAAGGAATTTATGGATGAATAATAGTATTGATCTTTTAGAAGCACCCGGGTCGCCTATATAAAGCGTAAAGGAATGTAATGGAAAATTTTTTGTGGAAATAAAACGAATAAAAAAATATCCTAAAAATTGTTGCTTCTAACGATATTTACCAAATAAACTTTTTTTGTGCAAAACATATAAAAGAATAGAAATTGTTCCCTAGAGTCATATTATACCGCGGCAGATAGTTATGGCACTTTGAACTTGAATTTCTTATCTTGGAAAACCCCTTTACTACTATACTCGGTATTTCGCAAACGATCAACTTTTTAATTTTGACTAAGGTAAATTGCATAAGATCATAGTAATTTGGTCCAGTAAGTTGGGCGTAGAATTTAGTACAGAGCTCAGTCAGCTGCAATCCTGACAAAAAGAAATACCTTCTTCATCTGCCTAAGGTCTGGTTTGGTACAACGATGGTTTAAAAAAGGTGATAGAGTGGGTAGGCAGCTTAAAAGACTTATACTTTTTAACTGGAGGAAGCCACAGTATCAGGCAAAACTCTATACTATCCTAGCAAGTGTGATGTGTGTAATTTGAAAACAAAAATCACAACCAAAAACAAAGTTTAATCCTTAAAGTGGTCAAATAAACATCCAACCGTAAACATCCAATAAACACTTTTATTTTTATTTTTATAACTGTTATATTATATTTTTAGTTGGGGACATTTTCTTTTAATGTATGATTAATTAAATAAAAAGTTGCCCAGAAAAAAGTACTTGTACTATAAACTGTTTATTTGAATTTAAGTCCCTGTCATTATTTTTTTAAAGCTGAATATGGAAACATATGGAAAGGCAATGCAAGAAAGGCAAAAAAACTAAAAATATTATTAATTATTACACTTTATACTTTGAATAAGTTAACATAAATTAAATGAAATAAATAATTAAAAACCAAAAATGGGTATATATATATATATATATATATATATATATATAGATACATATATATATATATATATATATATATATATATATATATATATATATATATATATATATATATATATATATATATATATATATATATATACTAGCTATGATTCCCGGCTTCGCTCAGGACTTGATATGAAAAATTTAATTAATTTTATAGCGTCAACAACACGTTTTTATTATACTTTTAAAATGTAGCTTATATGACACGTTCGTATATTTACCATAGCAGCGCCATCTATTGATTACTTACTCAACCCAGTCGAACAGACAAATAATTAGCAATAAATTAAAATTGCGACTATAATTTGAGATTTAAACTATCCTATCTCTCAAGTTGGATCGAACTGCACATGGTGTGAGAATTTTATTATAATCGGTTAAGTGGTTTAGGAGTCCATTGAGGACAAACATTGTGACACGAGATTTATATATATTAAGATATATATATATATATATATATATATATATATATATATATATATATATATATATATATATATACAGGGTGTCCCACTTAAGATGGATACAAGCCAATTTCTTGGTTGTTTGTTGAGCGATCTTTTTTATTTTTGGCAGGAGGCTGTAACTTAAGTTCTAATTTTAATAAATATTGATACAGGGTGTATCATTAAAATAAAACATTTTTATTTTTATTATTATTTTTTAATTACATACTTACGACGCCACTGGATAAACAACGGGTTTATATCAACGTAATAGTCGATTTAAGTTCTCAGATAGCTTCATTTTCAATTCTTTCAATATTCGAGGATGGGTTAAACTTTATTTTTGATAGAACCCAGAAAAAATCCAGAAATCCAGACCTAGGAGGCCATACTACAAAATTTTCATTGCGCACAATTTATTTATTTTGAGAATTTCATTGAGCCATCTTATCGCAGATGCAGTAATATGGGACGGAGCGCCATCTATTAGCTGAAGAAACAAATTATCCCTTCAAGTTATTGACTATAGACTATATAGTATAGACTATAGACTATAGCAGTATAGACTAAGACATGCGTTTAAGTTTAGCAGAAAAAGTAGAAATAGTGAGACTAGTAGGAGATGGTGTGCGAAACTGTCGAGAGACCGCACAAGAATTCAATCGGAGGCACCCTGATCACTTAATATCGTACACCACGGTGTCGAAAGTAAATCGCATGTTTAATCAACAAGGTTCTGTGGTGCAGGATAAAGTAAGACGGCAAAGAAATCATCGACAGGATGTAAGAATTTTAAACCATTTCCGGATGAATCCAACATCCAGTTTAAGAAGCTTTGATAGTAGGCGGAAGAGTACAGTGTCAAGATGTTTAAAAAGAAATGGAATTAAACCGTTTAAACCAAGATTCTTGCACACATTACAACCAGGTGATGATGAGAGAAGAATGGAGTACTGTTTAACCATGCAGGCTAAATTTTACGAAGACCCCCGTCTATTTGGCAAAATATTATTTACTGATGAGGCGACATTTTCTACCAACGGGACAGTATCATCTCAGAATATTAGATATTGGAGTAATGAGAATCCTCACTGGGTAATTAATTGTAAGAATCAATATTCTGAGAAAGTAAATGTATGGAGTGGTATTTTAAAAGATCGTATTATTGGACCCTTCTTTTTAATACGACTTTAAACGGTGCGAGATTTTTGGCTTTCTTGCAAAACGAATTTTGGGATGCTGTTCATGATTTGCCGTTAATTTATAGAGAGAATTTGTACATTCAGCTAGATGGCGCTCCGATCCATAATACTGCACCTGTAAGAAGATGGCTCAATGAAAATTTTCAAAACAAATGGATTGGTCGCAATAGTCCTTTTATAGCATGGCCCCCTAGGTCTCCAGACCTCACACCTTTGGATTTTTTTCTGTGGGGTGCTATCAAAAATAAAGTTTACAAAACCCGTCCACAAACGTTGGAAGACTTAAAAACTCGAATAAGACAAGCATGTGAACAAATTTCTAGACAAGAATTACGAAAAGTTTGCCTAAGAAATAGGAAAATTTATCAAAAATGCATTACAAATTATGGTGGTTTGGTTGAAGATGTTGACTTTTAGTTTTTTTTTCAATCCAGTGGCGTCGCAAGTATGTAGGTCCTTAAAAATATAATAATAATAATAAAAATAAAAATGTTTCATTTTAATGATACACCCTGTATCAATATTTATTAAAATTAGAACTTAAGTATCTTGGGTAAGGAGGATTCAAAATAATTTAACAGATTTGAAATAAATTTTGTCCTAAAGGTAGTTTACTCTTGAATCGAAAAATATCAAACCCCCTTAAAACGTACGTCTATGAGGTATCGCATTTCTTACCCTGGGCAAAATGTGCGCCTTATAGCCATACAGCCTCCTGCCAAAAATAAAAAAGATCGCTCAACAAACAACCAAGAAATTGGCTTGTATCCATCTTAAGTGGGACACCCTGTATATATTTTCCTTCGATAATGGTAAAAATTTAGGTTTGTACATTAGTGCACTATATTTCATGATTATAAATGTCAAAGGTCAGTTTTAAATAAACTTTTTAAATTAATTATTATCAAAACAAGAAGAATGTACAATGCACTAACGTACAAACTTAAATTTTCTCGATTTTCGCAGAAAAAAATTCAATTTTTTTTTTTTTGAAATGAACAGAATTGCATATTTGGCAGTAATTTTTAATTCCAAACATCTTCTCTTTTAAACAATTTGCGATATTAGCAAAAATACAGTACATGACTGACACTATTTGATATTTGATGATTGCATTTTAGATTTTGGACCATGCAGAACTTTTTATGAAGAATAACTTTTTTCCTAAAATTAATAATAAAAAAGTTTCCCATATGCCGCCAACTTACGTAGACAGACTGTATGTTCTATTTTTAGAGATTCAGAAAATAAATATAAAAAATTAGGACATTCTGAGAATAGCTTAAAATTTTTACACAAGTGTAGGGACAATAATATTCCAAAAGGTTTAAGACTTAAAGCACCATACACTAATCAAAGAGTTAACAATATTTTAAAAAGAGAAAGTTTAGCTTTATTGCGTGAAAGATTGCAATTTTATAGACATAATAAAATTAATTTATTACAAGAAATTAATAATTTAAAATCTATCTTGCAAAAACAAATTCATATTTCCAATTTTAATCATATATGTAATTGTGTTTATAATAGCTATTTAATGCATTTTGAAATTCAAAAAAACATATGAAAATAAATTTATAATTTTATTACAAAAAAAATACTCTGAAGTATCTATTATAAATAATAATGAAATGATTATTAAAACTGTAGTTAACTAAACAGAAAGAGAACTAATAAAAAATCTTGTTCTTTTTAAAAGTTTAAATTTTGCAATTGCACCCAAAACAGTTCCCAAAAATGACATTATTTCTTGAATTAAAGAAACATGTCAAAACTTTCCAACAGATTATTAGGATGAATTTAGAATTTAAACAAAAATCGCGTTAGAAAAACCATTTAAAATTAAACAAAATCTAACACAAATTGAACAAAAAGTATTACAATCATTAAAAAGAGACTATTCCATAAAAATTCTTCCTGCAGATAAAGGAAATGCAACAGTTCTAATAGATTGTAATACATATGATGATAAAATAATGTCTCTTTTAAATGATGGTAATTACACAAAAATAAACAATGATCCAACTGGATGTATTGAACTACAAATTTATAATATGTTAAAAGTAGACTATGCGCCACCTTAACGAGACCGACGCCGCCGACGCCAGACGTCACGACGCCTGACGTCAGGAATCTTTGGCAACACCTTAGGGTACTGCGCATGCGTCAAATCTCTGACGTCATATTTAGGAATCTTTTGTGACGCATTATTTGGGGCGTGGTCAATTTGTCACCTGACATATGTCAAAAATCACGTGACCTTGAAAATGGCGTCTGTCAGTTGTCACCTGTCATATTTCGTGAACCACGTGGTGTCTGCTTACGTGTATAAGATGTATCGTAGGGTCTTACGCATGCGTTAAAAAATGGCGCATATCAGCTGTCACCTGTCATATCTCACAAACCTGTGATTTTTCATAGGATCTTACACATGCCATTTAAACACATGTAAATTTTGTAGTCAAACATGGACAAAGAAGAAACATTTAAAGCGTTTATATGGGAATTTTGTTAAAGATAATGGACTAAGTCTGATATGGACAGGGGAAATCTCGGCAAGAAAACAATATATTTATTTTAACGTACATTATTTATTCTACTAATTCTTAAATTACAAGAGACTAATAAGTTTTACAATTGATTCTCTTTGTAATTCAGCTTTTTTATTTAGTCCTAACTCTAACAGTTGTTTAATTAATCGTTGCTTTTCAATTTGTTTTTCTTTGTACATTTTCCTGATGGAGAGTCCTTTTTCTGTTTTGTAAAATTCTCTTCGGTTTTCATTAGCTTGTTGACTTTTTTCTAACGCCTTCATCGCCTCTCGCACAACGGCAAGTGGATTTTTCATGAAGTTCGTAGGGTGATGTGTATTTTGAAATATCTGAAACTCCATTTGAAGCAATTTTTGATATTTCATCTCGAACAGCGCCACATCGTTTTCCTCGTGAATGTAACCAATCTTCGTTAAAACATTTTCTAGAGTAATGAGCATGAGGAGTTCCTTGTAAACCATCAAGATCTCGTTTTGTAAAGTGAATTAAGGCATGAAAATGCTCATGCGCGGTACTTCCATCATCAGCTACAAGATGACATCGACACAATGAATACCATTGGAGATCAGGCAAACCTATCATTAAACCAAAATCAACTTCGTTTAGTAGTAAATGATACCATTCTTGATTGCATTGCTCGTAATCCTCGGCAACTTTACTTGGAGACAAAGGATTTACTTCGTTGATGTTTAGGAGTGTGTAGAAATCTGTATTAGATATAACAGACATTTTAGGATAGATTTAATGATTTTTAAGCTAAACACAATGTTTCACTTTGAATGTCTACGACAGACTGACCAAGTCTCTCTGGACTTATCTAATATATGTATTTACAATTATGACGCCTGCGCAAAAGTCTAAACATGAACAGGTAATTAATTATAAACAGCAAAATAAACAGCTGAACAGCCCTGTATTTTCAAAAAACGGTGCCGTATTCCCAAAAAACGGTGCCGTATTTTAGAAAAACAGTGCCGTAGACATTCAAAGTGAAACATTGTGCTTAGCTTAAAAGTCATTAAATCTATCCTAAAATGTCTGTTGTATCTAATACAGATTTCTACACACTCCTAAACATCAACGAAGTAAATCCTTTGTCTGCAAGTAAAGTTGCCGAGGATTACGAGCAATGCAATCAAGAATGGTATCATTTACTACTAAACGAAGTTGATTTTGGTTTAATGATAGGTTTGCCTGATCTAAAATGGTATTCATTGTGTCGATGTCATTTTGTAGCTGATGATGGAAGTACCGCGCATGAGCATTTTCATGCCTTAATTCACTTTACAAATGGAAAAACAGTCTCAAAATTGAAAAAACGACTACCAAAACTTGGCAAAAGACTTCATTACAAAACAACATTTAAGAAAATCTTGTGTTTGGATCATGCAATCGGCGTACTACGATACATTGCTTGTGCAGATGGTCAGAAACCTCTAAGACGAGATCTCGATGGTTTACAAGGAACTCCTCATGCTCATTACTCTAGAAAATGTTTTAACGAAGATTGGTTACATTCACGAGGAAAACGATGTGGCGCTGTTCGAGATGAAATATCAATAATTGTTTAAATGGAGTTTCAGATATTTCAAAATACACATCACCCTACGAACTTCATGAAAAATCCACTTGCCGTTGTGCCAGAGGCGATGAAGGCGTTAGAAAAAGACAACAAGCTAATGAAAAACGAAGAGAATTTTACAAAACAGAAAAAGGACTCTCCATCAGGAAAATGTACAAAGAAAAACAAATTGAAAAGCAACGATTAATTAAACAACTGTTAGAGTTAGGACTAAATAAAAAGCTGAATTACAAACAGAATCAATTGTAAAACTTATTAGTCTCTCTGTAATTTAAGAATTAGTAGAATAAATAATGTACGTTAAAATAAATATATTGTTTTCTTGCCGAAATTTCCCTGTTCATATCAGACTTAGTCCATTATCTTTAACACAATTCCCATATAAACGTTATGAGATTTTGTCCAATATATACTTAATTGTCCATATGTTTCTTCTTTGTCCATGTTTGACTACAAAATTTACATGTGTTTAAATGGCATGTCCAAGATCCTATAGGGTTACCGTTCTAATCGCCAATTGATATCTCTCAACTATTTTTAAACAGCTATAGCGTCTTTATGACTAAAGATGGCGTCATGCGGTTTTCGCTATTTGATAGGTATGACGTGATACTATATTTAAAAAAATTTAAACTGCTCTCCCATGATGAGTCATCAGGGTTAAATTATTAAATTATTTTTTGTCGATAGCGCCCGAACGGTATGACTTAAAAATTTTCGCGTTTGCGCAGATCAATTAATGATCATAGCGCACGTGATTTTTGACATATGACAGGTGACAGGTGACATTTGACAGATGACACTTATGGTTTGATAGATAGTAGGGGCCACGCCCTAAAAACGCGTTGCGCAAGATTCCTAAATAATTGCTGACGTCAGATATTTTGAGATAATAAGCTTCCCCGGGGGACGGAGGTCCCAGAACTGTCCTTCTTCAGGGATTCTTGGCTCGTCTTCATTTCTTTTAGATCCTCTTTTAAGTCTTCTTTCATGGCTTCTTGGCTTATCTGCATTTCTTTCTTTATTTCTTCTTTAAGGGATTCTTGTTTTTCCATCATTTGTTTAATTAGTGCACTTAACTCCTCCATAACTGCTTGCTGTCTTTGTCTTGTCTCAACTGGCATTCACTCTTCTTACCACTTCGGCTTGGCCTTGGGTAACCTCGTTCCGCTTCTGACACCAAATGTTCCAAATCACCTCGTATAAAAACACGTGTCTTCGTTTTTATACCTTTATTAACAATGGAACGTAACTATGGTTACAACAACGACAAAATCTACTCTTGTCAATGTCTCGAAGTTTACAACACAAAAGTCGAATTTATACTGACTGATCCGAGGTTTCCCGTCGCCCTTTTATAGTATGGTGGAAGAATAAAAAATGATCTAGAATATTCGAGAAATATCGTGAAAATTCCATAGTACATGATGGCATAAAAGTTATTAATGGATAATTCGGGCGTTTTCGGAAACTTTCGAAAGTGATGAAAGAACTTGGAAAAATTAAGGTAAATTATTTAAATAAATTAACAAACTAAAGTAAATGATCCTAACTCTCTAAAATTCTATAACCTAAACACATTTTTGAAAGTCTGTAACAATATAGTAACTAAGCCATGATCTGAGCGACCTAGGGGAGCTGTGACAGATGTTTGATAGAGTTCGGGGTTGGTAGTAAGAAAGAGATCAAGGGGATTTGAACTATGATTTAGGACTCTAGGAAAGTAGGTGGGTTCCATAATAAGGTTGGTAAGAGAGTTACTGGCTGCGAAGATTTCGGCTGATCTGCCTTGGGGGTCAGTTTTTGAAGAGCCCAGCCAATCCTTATTATGGACATTGAAGTCGCCAAGCACGATTATTTCAGCCGATGGAAACTGAGAAATTATGCTATCGATCTTTGTTGAAAGAAAGTCAAAGAATTCGACATAGGAATTATTAGATGGGGACCGGTACAAACAGCAGATAAATTTAGTTGAAGACCTAAGGGAAAGTTTAAGCCAAAGGATATCGGGCCTACCCGATTCAAGATTGGAAACTCGAGCACAAGCCAGATCGTTGCGGACGTAAGCACATACACCACCATGAGGGCGAAAAGACGAAATAAGTTCGTAGCCTGGAATGAGAAGGTGACTGGTTGAAGATCTAGAACTTATTTGTGTTTCCGTTAGAAACAGTATGTGGGACTTAGTTGACTGAAGGTGATGGTGAACGGAGTTTATATTGGTGTTAAGCCCACATATGTTTGCAAAAGAAATTAAACTTCTCGATGAAGGCCTCCCGGATGCACCCCTCGCCCGGAGATCCGAATGGAGGGGTATTTTACCTCCGGAACATTTTACTTCCGGGTGTGCCGCCATCATTTGTACATTTTTATCTGTGCTCTTTTATGCGTTTGGCTCATGGTCCACAAGTGTCACCCATATAAAACTTATTGCATCGCAAGGTATTTTATAAATGACATTTTTTGTATTTTTCTTTAAAGTTGTATGGTTTTGTTTTTGTTAATTGAGATCTAATAGTGTTTTGTGTTTTAAAGATTGTGCGAATATTAAATTCATGTCCTATTCGTTGAATTTTGGTAAAAATAAATTTGTAATAGGTCTACTTTGATTTTGTCTTATAGTTGAAGTTTCAAATTCAAAAAACAATTATTTATAAAAACAAGAGGATAAATATTAAAATATTTTTTAAATGATCTTTTTCAATGTTTGTACTTTGATTAGAACAAATTATTTTAATTCTATCAAATAGACTTTTACAACTCCCTTTTTAACCATTATTGGGTGATTTGCGTTAAAATTTAGGTATCTATTTGTATGTGTAGGCTTTCTGTAGATTTTTGTTTTAAAGTTGTTTAAATCTTTTTATTAAAATATTAAGAAATGGTAGTTGTGAGTGCTTTTCTTTTTCTAAAGTAAACCCAACAGTTGGTTCTTGTGTATTAATGTGTGTCTAAAAATTATTTAAAAAGTGTTTGCCATGTTGGTATATAGAAAAAATGTCATCTATATATCTCCAACAAACTAAAGGTTTATATTTATAATGTTCTACAAAATTTTATTTAAAGTTTTTCATAAAAATATTACTTAATAAAGGTGAACCCATAGCCATGCCAGAAGTGTGTTTATAAAAATCGATGTTAAATTGAAAATTTGTTGTTTTGACACACAAAGTTAATAGCTTAAGAATAGTGTTTATGCTTAATTTTGTTCTTTCGCCAAGATGAACATAATGTTCTAATTTATTTCTAACAATATTTAATGTTTAATCCACCGTGTGTGCTCCAGAACTTGCACCAATCTTAACTCGGCTCTTTCGAATGTCTTACGACACAGGTATCTTTCCGGAGAGCTGAAAAGCTGCACGTGTTAAACCTATTCCCAAGAAAGGATCCAAATCTATTCCATCTAACAATAGACCAATTTCAATTCTCTCAGTTCTTTGTAAGGTAATGAAAAAATAATTAATAAGTAATTAATTTACAAATTCTTAAGTATTTAGAAAAACACACAATTTTGCATGACAGGCAGTATGGATTTCACCACAAAAGATTTACAGCAGATCTTCTTTCCTTGTATCACACTGCTGGAATAAGTCTCTTGAGTTTCTAGGTGAGTCCCAGATCGTTGCTCTTGATATATCCAAAGCTTTAGACCAGGTCTGGCATACCGCACTTCTTAATAAACTTCCCTCTTATGGTCTTTCAACTAAACTCTGTACTTGGTTCTCTAGCTATCTATCTAATCGACGTATATCAGTTATTGTGGACGGCCATTCTTCAAGCTGTTGCCAAGTAAATGCTGGAAATTGTTTCTTCTTCACATCAACGACCTTCTCTCGTCCACAACTAATTGCATTCATAGTTTCGCCGACGATAGTACCCTTCACTCCAGTTTTTAGGTTCCTAAACCCATCACTAAACCTGATTTGGAAAACAAACGCAGAGCGATGCAGATATCTCTTTCGTAGGATCTTAATAATTTAATATTGGATTGGGGCGCCAAAAATCTTGTCCATTTTAATGCATCTAAAACACAATCATGTTCCTTGTCGCGATAAGGGTCATCAAATACTCATCCTCTACTTATGAGCGGCCAAGTTTTACAGAGCAAAGACACCTTCAATCTTGTGGGCGTCACATTTGAAAGTAACCTTAACTGGCATATACACATTGTATCTATAGCCACGGCAGCTTCAAAAAGCTTGGATTTCTCTTTCGAGCCAAAAAGTATTTTTCCCCTTCTAATTTATACACTTTATATGTGTCCCAAATCCGACCTCCCTTGGAATATTGTTCTCATATCTGAGGCATGGCGTCCCCCACAACCCTAAGCATTCTAGATTCTATTCAAAGAAGAGCTATACGTCTCATCAATAATCCTTCACTTACAGAAAGGCTTCCCTCTCTTGCCCATCATCGGGCTGTGAGGGATTTATCGCTTTTTTATAGGTACTTTCATGGCTTTTGCTCTAAAGAATTGTCCCACGTGATCATCCTAATAAAAAAGTCTTGCCTGGACCGGGATTCGAACCCGTATCGCCTGCGTGAGAACCCAACGCCATATACCACTAGAATACGAAAGAGATCTGATAATTAAATGTTAAACGGGGTCCAATTAAAGCCTGGGTATTAGCATAACAATGAATCAATGCATAGTTGCCAGACCTAAGACTAATTTTAGTTGAACACCTGTCATATCTCGCAAACCTGTGATTTTTCGTAGAGTAGGGAAAGAAGGACAGTTCTGGGACCTCCGTCCCCCGGGGAAGCTTATTATCTCAAAATATCTGACGTCAGCAATTATTTAGGAATCTTGCGCAACGCGTTTTTAGGGCGTGGCCCCTACTATCTATCAAACCATAAGTGTCATCTGTCAAATGTCACCTGTCACCTGTCATATGTCAAAAATCACGTGCGCTATGATCATTAATTGATCTGCGCAAACGCGAAAATTTTAAGTCATACCGTTCGGGCGCTATCGACAAAAATAATTTAATAATTTAACCCTGATGACTCATCATGGGAGAGCAGTTTAAATTTTTTAAATATAGTATCACGTCATACCTATCAAATAGCGAAAACCGCATGACGCCATCTTTAGTCATAAAGACGCTATAGCTGTTTAAAAATAGTTGAGAGATATCAATTGGCGATTAGAACGGTAACCCTATAGGATCTTGGACATGCCATTTAAACACATGTAAATTTTGTAGTCAAACATGGACAAAGAAGAAACATATGGACAATTAAGTATATATTGGACAAAATCTCATAACGTTTATATGGGAATTGTGTTAAAGATAATGGACTAAGTCTGATATGAACAGGGGAAATTTCGGCAAGAAAACAATATATTTATTTTAACGTACATTATTTATTCTACTAATTCTTAAATTACAGAGAGTAATAAGTTTTACAATTGATTCTGTTTGTAATTCAGCTTTTTTATTTAGTCCTAACTCTAACAGTTGTTTAATTAATCGTTGCTTTTCAATTTGTTTTTCTTTGTACATTTTCCTGATGGAGAGTCCTTTTTCTGTTTTGTAAAATTCTCTTCGTTTTTCATTAGCTTGTTGTCTTTTTCTAACGCCTTCATCGCCTCTGGCACAACGGCAAGTGGATTTTTCATGAAGTTCGTAGGGTGATGTGTATTTTGAAATATCTGAAACTCCATTTAAACAATTATTGATATTTCATCTCGAACAGCGCCACATCGTTTTCCTCGTGAATGTAACCAATCTTCGTTAAAACATTTTCTAGAGTAATGAGCATGAGGAGTTCCTTGTAAACCATCGAGATCTCGTCTTAGAGGTTTCTGACCATCTGCACAAGCAATGTATCGTAGTACGCCGATTGCATGATCCAAACACAAGATTTTCTTAAATGTTGTTTTGTAATGAAGTCTTTTGCCAAGTTTTGGTAGTCGTTTTTTTCAATTTTGAGACTGTTTTTCCATTTGTAAAGTGAATTAAGGCATGAAAATGCTCATGCGCGGTACTTCCATCATCAGCTACAAAATGACATCGACACAATGAATACCATTTTAGATCAGGCAAACCTATCATTAAACCAAAATCAACTTCGTTTAGTAGTAAATGATACCATTCTTGATTGCATTGCTCGTAATCCTCGGCAACTTTACTTGCAGACAAAGGATTTACTTCGTTGATGTTTAGGAGTGTGTAGAAATCTGTATTAGATACAACAGACATTTTAGGATAGATTTAATGACTTTTAAGCTAAGCACAATGTTTCACTTTGAATGTCTACGGCACTGTTTTTCTAAAATACGGCACCGTTTTTTGGGAATACGGCACCGTTTTTTGAAAATACAGGGCTGTTCAGCTGTTTATTTTGCTGTTTATAATTAATTACCTGTTCATGTTTAGACTTTTGCGCAGGCGTCATAATTGTAAATACATATATTAGATAAGTCCAGAGAGACTTGGTCAGTCTGTCGTAGACATTCAAAGTGAAACATTGTGTTTAGCTTAAAAATCATTAAATCTATCCTAAAATGTCTGTTATATCTAATACAGATTTCTACACACTCCTAAACATCAACGAAGTAAATCCTTTGTCTCCAAGTAAAGTTGCCGAGGATTACGAGCAATGCAATCAAGAATGGTATCATTTACTACTAAACGAAGTTGATTTTGGTTTAATGATAGGTTTGCCTGATCTCCAATGGTATTCATTGTGTCGATGTCATCTTGTAGCTGATGATGGAAGTACCGCGCATGAGCATTTTCATGCCTTAATTCACTTTACAAAACGAGATCTTGATGGTTTACAAGGAACTCCTCATGCTCATTACTCTAGAAAATGTTTTAACGAAGATTGGTTACATTCACGAGGAAAACGATGTGGCGCTGTTCGAGATGAAATATCAAAAATTGCTTCAAATGGAGTTTCAGATATTTCAAAATACACATCACCCTACGAACTTCATGAAAAATCCACTTGCCGTTGTGCGAGAGGCGATGAAGGCGTTAGAAAAAGTCAACAAGCTAATGAAAACCGAAGAGAATTTTACAAAACAGAAAAAGGACTCTCCATCAGGAAAATGTACAAAGAAAAACAAATTGAAAAGCAACGATTAATTAAACAACTGTTAGAGTTAGGACTAAATAAAAAAGCTGAATTACAAAGAGAATCAATTGTAAAACTTATTAGTCTCTTGTAATTTAAGAATTAGTAGAATAAATAATGTACGTTAAAATAAATATATTGTTTTCTTGCCGAGATTTCCCCTGTCCATATCAGACTTAGTCCATTATCTTTAACAAAATTCCCATATAAACGCTTTAAATGTTTCTTCTTTGTCCATGTTTGACTACAAAATTTACATGTGTTTAAATGGCATGTGTAAGATCCTATGAAAAATCACAGGTTTGTGAGATATGACAGGTGACAGCTGATATGCGCCATTTTTTAACGCATGCGTAAGACCCTACGATACATCTTATACACGTAAGCAGACACCACGTGGTTCACGAAATATGACAGGTGACAACTGACAGACGCCATTTTCAAGGTCACGTGATTTTTGACATATGTCAGGTGACAAATTGACCACGCCCCAAATAATGCGTCACAAAAGATTCCTAAATATGACGTCAGAGATTTGACGCATGCGCAGTACCCTAAGGTGTTGCCAAAGATTCCTGACGTCAGGCGTCGTGACGTCTGGCGTCGGCGGCGTCGGTCTCGTTAAGGTGGCGCATAGTCTACTTTTAACATATTATAAATTTGTAGTTCAATACATCCAGTTGGATCATTGTTTATTTTTGTGTAATTACCATCATTTAAAAGAGACATTATTTTATCATCATATGTATTACAATCTATTAGAACTGTTGCATTTCCTTTATCTGCAGGAAGAATTTTTATGGAATAGTCTCTTTTTAATGATTGTAATACTTTTTGTTCAATTTGTGTTAGATTTTGTTTAATTTTAAATGGTTTTTCTAACGCGATTTTTGTTTAAATTCTAAATTCATCCTAATAATCTGTTGGAAAGTTTTGACATGTTTCTTTAATTCAAGAAATAATGTCATTTTTGGGAACTGTTTTGGGTGCAATTGCAAAATTTAAACTTTTAAAAAGAACAAGATTTTTTATTAGTTCTCTTTCTGTTTAGTTAACTACAGTTTTAATAATCATTTCATTATTATTTATAATAGATACTTCAGAGTATTTTTTTGTAATAAAATTATAAATTTATTTTCATATGTTTTTTTGAATTTCAAAATGCATTAAATAGCTATTATAAACACAATTACATATATGATTAAAATTGGAAATATGAATTTGTTTTTGCAAGATAGATTTTAAATTATTAATTTCTTGTAATAAATTAATTTTATTATGTCTATAAAATTGCAATCTTTCACGCAATAAAGCTAAACTTTCTCTTTTAAAATATTGTTAACTCTTTGATTAGTGTATGGTGCTTTAAGTCTTAAACCTTTTGGAATATTATTGTCCCTACACTTGTGTAAAAATTTTAAGCTATTCTCAGAATGTCCTAATTTTTTATATTTATTTTCTGAATCTCTAAAAATAGAACATACAGTCTGTCTACGTAAGTTGGCGGCATATGGGAAACTTTTTTATTATTAATTTTAGGAAAAAAGTTATTCTTCATAAAAAGTTCTGCATGGTCCAAAATCTAAAATGCAATCATCAAATATCAAATAGTGTCAGTCATGTACTGTATTTTTGCTAATATCGCAAATTGTTTAAAAGAGAAGATGTTTGGAATTAAAAATTACTGCCAAATATGCAATTCTGTTCATTTCCAAAAAAAAAAAATTGAATTTTTTTCTGCGAAAATCGAGAAAATTTAAGTTTGTACGTTAGTGCATTGTACATTCTTCTTGTTTTGATAATAATTAATTTAAAAAGTTTATTTAAAACTGACCTTTGACATTTATAATCATGAAATATAGTGCACTAATGTACAAACCTAAATTTTTACCATTATCGAAGGAAAATATATACAGGGTGTCCCACTTAAGATGGATACAAGCCAATTTCTTGGTTGTTTGTTGAGCGATCTTTTTTATTTTTGGCAGGAGGCTGTATAGCTATAAGGCGCACATTTTGCCCAGGGTAAGAAATGCGATACCTCATAGACGTACGTTTTAAGGGGGTTTGATATTTTTCGATTCAAGAGTAAACTACCTTTAGGACAAAATTTATTTCAAATCTGTTAAATTATTTTGAATCCTCCTTACCTAAGATACTTAAGTTCTAATTTTAATAAATATTGATACAGGGTGTATCAATAAAATGAAACATTTTTATTTTTATTATTATTATTATATTTTTAAGGACCTACATACTTGCGACGCCACTGGATTGAAAAAAAACTAAAAGTCAACATCTTCAACCAAACCACCATAATTTGTAATGCATTTTTGATAAATTTTCCTATTTCTTAGGCAAACTTTTCGTAATTCTTGTCTAGAAATTTGTTCACATGCTTGTCTTATTCGAGTTTTTAAGTCTTCCAACGTTTGTGGACGGGTTTTGTAAACTTTATTTTTGATAGCACCCCACAGAAAAAAATCCAAAGGTGTGAGGTCTGGAGACCTAGGGGGCCATGCTATAAAAGGACTATTGCGACCAATCCATTTGTTTTGAAAATTTTCATTGAGCCATCTTCTTACAGGTGCAGTATTATGGATCGGAGCGCCATCTAGCTGAATGTACAAATTCTCTCTATAAATTAACGGTAAATCATGAACAGCATCCCAAAATTCGTTTTGCAAGAAAGCCAAAAATCTCGCACCGTTTAAAGTCGTATTAAAAAGAAGGGTCCAATAATCCGATCTTTTAAAATACCACTCCATACATTTACTTTCTCAGAATATTGATTCTTACAATTAATTACCCAGTAAGGATTCTCATTACTCCAATATCTAATATTCTGAGATGATACTGTCCCGTTGGTAGAAAATGTCGCCTCATCAGTAAATAATATTTTGCCAAATAGACGGGGGTCTTCGTAAAATTTAGCCTGCATGGTTAAACAGTACTCCATTCTTCTCTCATCATCACCTGGTTGTAATGTGTGCAAGAATCTTGGTTTAAACGGTTTAATTCCATTTCTTTTTAAACATCTTGACACTGTACTCTTCCGCCTACTATCAAAGCTTCTTAAACTGGATGTTGGATTCATCCGGAAATGGTTTAAAATTCTTACATCCTGTCGATGATTTCTTTGCCGTCTTACTTTATCCTGCACCACAGAACCTTGTTGATTAAACATGCGATTTACTTTCGACACCGTGGTGTACGATATTAAGTGATCAGGGTGCCTCCGATTGAATTCTTGTGCGGTCTCTCGACAGTTTCGCACACCATCTCCTACTAGTCTCACTATTTCTACTTTTTCTGCTAAACTTAAACGCATGTCTTAGTCTATACTGCTATAGTCTATAGTCTATACTATATAGTCTATACTGCATAAGTTTAATTAATCTTAACAATGTGACAGTGACATATCAACAATTTCGATGCGTTACCTAAAAATAATATTGTTTTGTTTTAATGGCCATCTGACTTTTTAAATATTTAAACTCTTTGCCGCTAACTTGAAGGGATAATTTGTTTCTTCAGCTAATAGATGGCGCTCCGTCCCATATTACTGCATCTGCGATAAGATGGCTCAATGAAATTCTCAAAATAAATAAATTGTGCGCAATGAAAATTTTGTAGTATGGCCTCCTAGGTCTGGATTTCTGGATTTTTTTCTGGGTTCTATCAAAAATAAAGTGTAACCCATCCTCGAATATTGGAAGAATTGAAAATGAAGCTATCTGAGAACTTAAATCGACTATTACGTTGATATAAACCCGTTGTTTATCCAGTGGCGTCGTAAGTATGTAATTAAAAAATAATAATAAAAATAAAAATGTTTCATTTTAATGATACACCCTGTATCAATATTTATTAAAATTAGAACTTAAGTATCTTGGGTAAGGAGGATTCAAAATAATTTAACAGATTTGAAATAAATTTTTTCCTAAAGGTAGTTTACTCTTGAATCGAAAAATATCAAACCCCCTTAAAACGTACGTCTATGAGGTATCGCATTTCTTACCCTGGGCAAAATGTGCGCCTTATAGCCATACAGCCTCCTGCCAAAAATAAAAAGATCGCTCAACAAACAACCAAGAAATTGGCTTGTATCCATCTTAAGTGGGACACCCTGTATATATATATATATATATATATATATATATATATATATATATATATATATATATATATATATATATATATATATATATATATATATATATATATATATATATATATAGATATATATATATATATAGATATATATATATATATATATATATATATATATATATATATATATATATATATATATATATATATATATATATATATATATATATATATATATATATTGGAAATAAACAAAATTGCATATTTGGAAGAAATTTTTAATTTTAAATATCTTTTCTTTAGAACAATTTCCGATATTAGCAAAAATACATGTACTTTACTCTTGAGCAATAATTACATTTTTGGCCAAACCTTGTACATGACTGACACAATTTGATATATGATGATTACATTATAGGTTTTGGACCATGCAGAACATTTTATAAATAATAACTTTAAACAAAATATTATTTGGCTTTTCTCCAGAATAAAATTTAAAAGTTTATTTAACATTTTAAGAAAATTAAAACTTTTATACATTATGAAGAACTATTCTGCTCATCAATAATATAATTATATTTATTATATTATTGAAGAGCAGAATAGTTCTTCATAATGTATAAAAGTTTTAATTTTCTTAAAATGTTAAATAAACTTTTAAATTTTATTCTGGAGAAAAGCCAAATAATATTTTGTTTAAATTTAATCTCCCAGAAAATAAATAAAACATAAAATAATAACTTTGTTTCATAAAATTATTAATAAAAAAGTTTTCCATATGCCGCCAACTTACGTAGACACACTGTATATTAGGCTCATACCTAAATTGAAGATATTGTTACGGACATTAAAAATAAGTGTTTTAGTTTATAGAATTGTATAAAGCTAGGACCTTTTAATTTAGTCTGATAATTTATTTGAATTATTTACCTTAGATTTTCCAAGTTCTTTCATTAGTTTTAAAGGTTTCCGAAAACGCCCGAATTATCCATTGAGAACTTTTATGCCATCCTGTACTATGGAATTTTTGCGATATTTCTCCAAAATTCTAGATCATTCTTTACTCTTCCACCACACTATAAAAGGGCGACGGAAACCTCTGATTTAGTTAGTATAGATTCGACTTTTGTGCTGTAAACTTGGAGACATTGACAAGTAGAGATTTCGTCGTTGTAACCATAGTTACGTTCGATTGTTAATAAAAGGTATAAAAACGAAGACACGTGTTTTTATACGAGGTGCTTCGGAACAATATGTTCTGTAGTTCAGCGGTTTCATTTAATGGATGGTAATTATTTAGGTACACGCCAGAAATTAAATTAAAAGTACCAAAAAGAAAATTTAACAAGTAAAAAGATAACTAAAAATCGACGTTTCGGTGGCAAGTCTGCTACCGTTGTCAAGATAAGTTGAATAAAAATAATGAACTTTAAAATTTACTTTTATTTGGGTTTTAAATTTTAAAATTTTTATCTTTTCCTGGGATATTCTGAAAATTGTTTGACTTTAAATGTCAAATATATTTGTTTTGTTATAGTGTCATTAAGACATAGATCACTGGTTTCTGGTGAATTTATTGTTTATTATACAAAAAAGGAAAAAGTTACTTATTTTTTAGTCTTCCTCAAGATACTTCAGTATTAAGCAAAGGCAACCAAGTGTTATTTAAATTAACTGAAATTGATGCTACATAAATATCTTTATTTATAAATATATACGCACCTTTTTTGATTTTGCGTTTTTTAGAACAAGTTTCCTTTGCTAAAATACTCGAAGAATCCCAGTTTATACTATGATTGCTATCAAATGCGTGTTGACAGATTTTTGATTTATACAATTATGTGTTTTTAATGTATGATCTGTGTTGCTTTATGCGTTTGACTAATGGTTTACAAGTTTCACCTATATAAAACTTATTGCATTCGCAAGGTATTTTAAAAATTCCATTTTCCAGGTTTTGGATGTTATTTCATATTTAGAATAGTCAAGTTTATTATTGAGACACTTTTAAACGCCCTAGTAATATATAAAATAAATGGGGGTTCCTTACATTTAATAGTGTCGTTTTGGGACACGGTAACTTTATTTGTGTTATAGTAGAGGAGCCCACTATGCTAAATGGGGATTTACTCGAGCGTCATAGAGACCTAATGGGTTGCAAAGCTTAAATAATAAGAAGACATTCATTCATTGGTGGGGAAAGTGGCTATAGACTTTTAAATATGTAAAAAAATACAATTATTATTTCGGCTGGTAGAAATCGTTCAGGTTGTATCGAATTATATATTTTTTAATATCCCTGAATTATTTTCTACAAAATAAAAAAATAGCTACGCTCGAAAATGTTAATCTGACGTTTTTCCTAGAAGCCCTCGGTTTCCTTTACGCCACTTTTACATTGTCAGATTAGTGAACTTTACATTGTTTGGCATGTAATTAAGTTACCCTATCCTTATCTGGTCGCTCGACAATTTCTAATGGATATATTTTTGTTTCTTATGATCGGCCCTGTATACGGGGCTCATATTTGGTGGAGGAACTAAACCAGGTACAAGGTATCCTCCGGTATATTAAAACTGAAAAAAGGATATACCCAGGGGCTCAATTCTGCTAAATTAAAATCATTCGTTCGCTGAACTTATACGTTCCGGGAGCGTATCACCTTCATCTGTTTTTTTAACGAACGAATAACCTTCACTTGTTTTTTAAAACAGGCGGTCATAAAACAGAAATCTGTATTACCATCTGACATCTGACAAAATTCAAAGTCATAACATAACCTAAAATTCCTTTAATGTGAAATTAAAGTTGAAAAAATCAGTTAACTAAGCTATTAAAAACAAAGTATACACTTTAATTGAAATACAAGAAGCAAATAAATAATTAACATTTTCCTCCGCAGCCAGAATAATCATTTGTAATATGGATGGTGGAGGGAGGATAACCATCTGAATGTTTTAAAAAGTGTCCGTCGAAAGGAGCAACTTAAGGTGGCGCCACAGTAGCCAGAGGAGATTTTTTAACCAATGAGCATGAATTATTAGAGTGAGATACAAAATGAAAAAGGACAAAAACATACAAAATAAAAAAGGAAAGAAATACCAAAATCCCTCCACTGGCTACTGTGGCGCCATCCCAATTTGCTACATTCCGATGGCCACTTTTTCAACTTGTCCGCCATAAAAGATGGTTATCCTCCCCTCCACAATCCATAATTTGTAAGCAAAATAGTTTCTAAATCACATAACCTATAACCAAAAAGGTTCGTGAAGCGATCTCCTGCAGCTCCGTCGGCGTCGGCGCAAAAGCGCAAAAGTGCGTGAAAGCGTTAGCCTGAAGCTCATTTGGAGTAAAATGAATATGTCAGTTGTCAAAATATAGATTGAAAAGAAAAACTATGAAAAATTACTTATTGCTTTGGAAAAGTAACTAACAAGTTATTGCATATAACTTTTATACCATCTTCCATTTATACTTTCTAAAAGAAGGCCTTTATTGAGTGTTAGGTACTTGTACCGAATGTTAGATTAGGACAAAGACTGGAAATGGAGATTAGCAAACTACTTTAAAATATCACTTAAGGTAAGTAAACTAAAGTAAACTCATATTTAGAAAAAAACATTTATGGTAAATTTCTTTTTAGTTTAAAAAGGTAATATTTAAAAAATATTTGTCTTATTTATGCAAATTGGGTAATTGTTTCGAAAGTTGGAGCAACCCCATTTTGACCAAATTTGATATACAGGGGCACAGAACTAATAAAAAGGGGCTGGTTATTTTCTTTTTGCTGCTTAATTAAATAGTATGTTCTAATTTACTGTTATATTAAGAATTTTGTGCAAAAAGCCGGGGAATATAGTAAGAATATGAATGTTTTTGATATTGGGCAAAATCATAGTTGCTCCCTTTCAAGGGAATTACTATAAATTGTCAGTACATATCGGTAATTATTATTAGTTGAAATAAATAGGTACCCAAAGATAGCAAAACACATTTGTTACTTGCATGATTTAAAACAAAGAGTACCTAAATTATCAAAACCTTTTATTGCTAGTTGTTTTCTTTTTTCATTTAATAATAATAATTTTATTTGTAGGACTCTAGAAGACTACGAATATCCCTTAGGACCATGACAGAAGACAAAATTGCATATTAGTTCAAGAATCATATCAAATGATCGATAATAATCAAAATAATAATGCCCAACATGACTCACACATAAATTACCAAGCTTCTGTAATTTGTAAAAAATAATAAAAACAATCAATATTATTTTGTTGCCTTAATTTTAATTCTTAGGTTTACAATAAAAAAGTACATTAAAGTAAATAAACATTGTTTTTATAAACACTAAGTTTTTGTCCTGGAATATTTTTGCAGATAAGCTCTTGAAAATACTCCCAGTTTATATAAAATATATTTCCTAAATAATACACCAGCTTGAAAAACCAATAAAATCCACACACTTTCTAGTGTTTTCCGTATAGTACAAATAATTTTACAATCTGGCAGTCACCTAAAAATAAAAAAATACAAATTTTAGGTTTAAATAGGCAAATGTAGGTTTGTCTATAAACATTAATACGAGTTTAATGAGCATTATTTTAACTTTTAGCATTAGCAGGGTTAACTTAGGACATTGTAGAGTATATAAATTATAAAAGAAAGGTTAAAAGCCATTAAGTAAAAGAGAATATTGCTCCTATGAAAGGATCATTGGTTTAGGTTAGGTTTAGTTACGTAAGGGTTTTCGAGCTGTGAACTGGTAAAAGCAAGAAAAGACACGAATACAAAAAGTAAAAGTGAATCTCTTTTAAAGAAACTGGGACGGTATCTCATGGATGATTGAAATAATTTTATGAAAATATTAGTATACTTTCAATGCAAATTTTACTCACAGTTGCTTTTGTTCTTCCATTTAAAACAGCAATGAAATAATACCTTTTCATATTCAAGTGCACTCATTTTAAAATTAACAATAGGCAAGTTATTAATCAGTGTAGCAACACATTGTTTAGGCAAAATTTTATGGGGTATTTTTGTAGGACCTTCTTTGTCTGTTATCTAAACATGGTCTTGAGTTTTGATGCATTTCATGGGTTTCCTGGATTAGTTGCCGTGTCATTAAATGACTATATGTTTCTTGAAATCTCTGTTACAAGCTAAAAATATCAAAAATTTTAAAGGGAAACAAATATAAATATACAACATTTAAACTCACCTTTTTTCTACCTTTCTTGATGCCTCATATTTAGACAAAAAACTACTATTAGGTAATAAACCAAAGCATTTTCAACACGTTGTTTACAGTGGAAAACATCATTTTCAACGAATTTTAATATTTTTCATAAAATGGGAATAATTTTAAAATTTTCTAACTTGAAATGAATGCTAACTTTGGTGTATTGCAGAACTGACTCTTTCTGTTTTGTGGTGTATTGTGGGTTAGCTACCTACTGACTAATAGCCTAATTTACACCGCAAAGATCTTTGGATTCTTTTAAATGAGTTTTAACTTTAGTAATAAAATCAAAATTGGGTATCAAACTTTACTATTTATGAGTTTGCATAAGATAAAAAGTACGCTTGACTTTGATAAATCTGTCATATTTCAAATTTTTATGCGGTGTTGTCCGCCAATTTGTGAAGGTGGCTATGCACGAACGAAGACCTTTTTGTTTTCATAAGAGCCTAAAGGAAATAAAGAAAAAACTAATAAAACGCAAACAAAAAGCCGCTTATGAACAGTGGAATAGGGCCCCTGAACTAACACAAAATCGTAGGACGTAAAAAATTATTGTAGGATATGTAGGTAATAAATGCCAAGATGAAAACAATGGATGTACCCCAGTCATCTTAGTTAAATTAAAGGGTCAATCTCGGAATCGCACGGAATAAGCTAAATATCTGCATATATCTTTTATTTGCACAAAAATACTCTCCTAAAAATCCCCTATGATATCGTCTAAGGAACTCGAAATATGACAAGTCAAATGTCAAAAAAATTAGTTTTTTGCAAATATCTTGTTTCTTTAACTTTTAATTGCATTTATATTTATTATAAAAGTTGTAGAACACAAAATTCTTTACAAATTTGATATTAAACATTTTTTTGTCAGTCCAACGGATCCGATAATAGAGAGCGCAGAGTGTAAAGCACTTTACTGTTCCTACCCAGCAAGCACGAAACATAGCTGGGCGGTTTTGCGATATTCTCTTTATAATAACTAAATTACATTTTGATTTAACCAACCTGTATCATTATTTATATGTTCACGTGGAAAGATCAATGTAGCAAACATAACATTTATTTACATTTATTTGTAACATGCATATGACACACATATGCAATGTTGTAATAGTAATATCCAAAACATATGGCAGTTTAAATATATCACCAATGTATGTTATTTACCTTCGCGTCACCCCAACTAACTTATGTAACGTAAACATTGTTTAAAGGAACGGTGGCACTTTGTGCCGGTAAATCGACCAACTTTTGGAAAAAAAGGACACCGCTTTTCTCTAACCTTAAATGTTGGCTATACAACATATTTTGCTCAGGCCTACTTCCTCCTGAAAACCCCAACTCTTACATATTATTGTTTGATGACGACACAGCTTTGGTAGCACATGGAAAACAGTTTTGCTAACGGTAGAAATCCTACAAAAACTAACTGATCACATCCTTAAATTGTTTAACAAATAGCGACTTTCCATTAAAATCACAATATTTAATTTTTAATCATCACCCACAAACATTCAACCGGCTCCAACAGCAAAATATCTAGGAGTAATAATAGAGTCCAAACCAAACCAAAACTTAACCTGCACACAGCCATAGCGAAGAAAAAACAAGAGCTAAACACTTCGGATCACTTACATACAAAAATCAAGGAATATCCACTCTCAAAGCTGCACAAATATATTCAACAATATGCAGGCCAGTCATTGAATATGGTTCCATAATAATGATGAATGCGCGAGGACCAGCTTGGAACAATCTTAAAACCTAGAGAAACAACAGCTCTGAGATGCCTTACCAAAATCAAAAACCCAAACAACCCACTGTTCAACCCATCCAACAACTACTTCAAAAACCAAACTGCAACCATTTCAAAAAAAAATTTGCCAAAAAGCCCAGCAACATAACAACGCTAAACCCAAATTGCAGAAACTGAACCCAAGGAGTCACCCCCAAACATAAATACCCCGAGGTGACATTATGGGAGTGGATCCTCGGCAGTGGCAAATACTGAATGAACCAATTCTAGTCATAGCGGCAATGACCTATTAATTTATTATTTATTACACTGTACATATATATATATTTTTTTAACCAAATAATTTTTTTCTATTTAATAAGAATAATATTGTAATTTGCCAATAAGATTGTAGATTTTATAGGCTGAAGGACCAATGGTCAATGACCTATTGAGAGACCAATAAATAACATATAAATAAAAATATAATAAAAATATAATAAAAATAATCGTTGATTAAATATAAATCGTATGTATTAACTACAATGATTTGAAAGTTTGATTTTTGTTTTAAAATTAAGGTTAGCATTTATACGAGACATGTACGTACCTAGTTTTTAAATTAGGCATGGTACAGAAAAATGCAAGAAAATACATTAAATTATATGATAATATAAAATAAAATGGATTTTTAAAATATAAAAAAACAAAATGGTAATAAAAAATAGAAAAACATTAAGAAAGAAGAACCCATTACAAATTGCATGTTTTATCTATTGCTTATACAGTATACCAAAAACTATACCGGGTGATGCATCGCCGGGCGGGACATAGGAAATCCCATGTAATTTTTAATCGGGTCAATTATTGGCTCCCCTAATTATTTTAGAGAAAAATTCTATATAAGTTTATTGAAGAGCATGCAAATCTACGTACATGGTATAAACTTTAGATTTTTCGGTTAACCCGTTTGCTAGTTAAATGCTAATATATTTTTAAAAATTGTTACATTATTATCGGCTCATATTTATAAACAACAATAAAAATACCAGTTAGCGTGACATAACGTTGTCATTTTAAAATTTAGTGCTTTAATATTATCAAAAAATCGTACAGTGAAAAGAATAAAGTTGTATTTATACAAACGAATTAGGTTAAGTTAAACTAAACTATTAAATTAGTTCTTCATGCAAAATTTAGAAAAAATGGTCCAATAATATGTTATCCAAAAATCCCCGCCCAAACATTTACTTTCTGTGGATATTGCGTCCTCGTTTCGACAAATCTGTGTTTGTTTTCTTTGCTTCAGTATCGGTAATTTTGATGATTGGGTTCATTGTTTAACGTAAATGTGCACTCATCAGTAAAACAAATATTTCTTAAAAATTCCCTGTCCATGTTTGCCCTTTCCATCATGTCAAAACAAAATTCCTGCCGTCGTATTTCATCCCCATCCCTTATCTTCCCTTAGCTCTTGATGTGATTCATATTTGTATGAAATGTATTTATGCCTTTTCAAAATCAGGAGCACTGTTGATTGATCTTTTCCTATAATATCCTGAAGTTTCCTTGTACTCACCTTCCCCTCATTTTCTTTCACGTGCAATAAAATTTTTAAGTCTCTATCATCTCTTACATTTTCTTCTCTTTGATACTCCCTAGCTTCACATCTGCAGTTATTTATCACTGTGCATTTGGTCTCAAATCTTTTGATAGTCTTATCGACTGTTGATTTTCCGGGTATCGGTCTATTCGGATACTGAGCAGCGAACATGTCTGACACCATCATCAATACTTTTTCTTCAGTAGTATAACTCATGGTTAATCTTTTCGCTTCACGATTTTTTGATAATAATAAAGCACTAAATTTCAAAATGACAACGTTATGTCACGCTAAATGGTATTTTTATTGTTGTTCATAAATATGAGGCGATAATAATGTAACAATTTTTAAAAATATATTAGCATCTAACTAGCAAACGGGTTAACCGAAAAATCTAAAGATTTTACCATGGACGTAGATTTGCATGCTCTTCAATAAACTTCAATAGATTTTTTTCTAAAATAATTAAGGGAGCCAATAATTGACCCCATTAAAAATTACATGGGATTTCCCATGTCCCGCCCGGCGATGCGATCACCCGGTATACAGTACAGTAGTATATTAATAATGGGCAATGTGCATTTCAGTTTTAATTATCAAGTTTTGAAAGTTGTTTTAAATATTAATAAGCCATTTTGTTTTTAGCCACGCTGCATAACAAAACCTGCCGAATCCCATCTGCCAATATTTAGCGAATGTGTGTATTTGAAGAAAAAAGGAATAAAGTAGAAGTGTAGTCATTTTATTACCAAAATTTAAACATAAATTGCAGGTAAGAAATCAATGTAACTTGTTGCAAAATGGCTCAATAATACATCTTGTTTAATATATGTATGTATTGTGGTACCTACCTAATAATGTAAAATATTATTTATTTTATATAAAAAACTTGTGTTTTTTACTTTGTTTCTTTATAAAATCAAAATATTTTAGTAATGAAGGTAAGTGTGGTAGTATAAGAATTTAATTCTTTTTGTTTTAAGCCCAATAAGGTAAGAAAGGTGAGGTTATGGTTAAATACTAAAAAAATTGGATAAGTTTAAATTTTGTTTATATTTTTTTATCAAAATTTAGGTAAAGTGCATTAAGGCAGAAACTAAAATTTTAATAAAAAAAAAATAATTTTAACCCAATTTCAAATAATAGTGATACCTTTTTTAGATTTTTTTAATACTGTTTAAAAAAGTGACTTAGTTGTTAAAAAATATATAGGACTATAATATATTCCTTTACTAATAGTACTTTCTTGGACTTTAATCATTGTCTTTATTTGTAATTTGTTAACATTTTGGTAATATGTATCTTTGTGTATTATTAAGTAACTATTCATTGCTTGCTTAATAATATTTCCAGTTACATACTAACCAAATTGTAAACAAATTATAAATATTGACAATGGAAGCCCAAGAAAGTATTATTAATAAAGGGTAATTAGAAAATGATATGGCTACATTTAAATCTTATGTTTAAAGTACATATTAAGCAATGTTAGGTCAGGGGCTCAATTCTGCTAAATTAAACTCATTCGTTCGCTGAACGTATACGTTCCGGGAGCGTATAACCTTCGCTTGTTTTTTTAACGAACGAATAACCTTCACTTGTTTTTCAAAACAGGCGGTCATAAAACAGAAATCTGTATAACCATCTGACATCTGACAAAATTCAAAGTCATAACATAACCTAAAATTCCTTAAATGTGAAGTTAAAGTTGAAAAAATCAGTTAACTAAGCTATTAAAAACAAAGTATACACTTTAATTGAAATATAAGAAGCAAATAAATAATTAACATGGTCCTAGCTCCGCAGCCAGAATAATCATTTGTAAGCAAAATAGTTTCTAAATCACATAACCTATATCCAAAAAGCGTTCGTGAAGCGATACCTGCGGCTCCACCGGCGCAAAAGTGCGTGGAAGCGTTAGCCTAAAGCTCATTTGGAGTAAAATGAATGTAAGTTGTCAAAATATAGAGTAAAAAAAAAAATTATGAAAAATTACTCATTGCTTTGGAAAAGTAACTATCTAACAAGTTATTGGATATAACATTTATACCATCTTTCATTTATACTTTCTAAAAAAAAGGCCTTTATTGAGTGTTGGGTACTTGTACAGAATGTTAGATTAGGACAAAGGGTCATTGATTAGGACAAAGACTGGAAATGGAGATTAGCAAACTACTTTAATTTATCACTTAAGGTAAGTATTAAACTAAAGTAAACTTATATTTAGAAAAAACAAACATTTATGGTCAATTTCTTTTTAGTTTTAAAAGGTAATATTTAAAAAATATTTGTCGTATTTATGCAAATTGGGTAATTATCTCGAAAGTGGGACCAACTCCGATTTTGACCAAATAATTTGCTGTACAGGGGCTTTTGGGACGTTGATCACGAATCCGAAAGAATTTTTAGTCGAAAACATTTTATTTTCGAAATATTATTCATCAAAATTGAAAATGAAGTATCCTCATTTTTCTGCATATTCCCCCTCACTTTCATAAAATTCTTAATATAACACAAAATGGGGATACAATATTTTATAAATAACTTTTAAAAACCTGTTTTTTACTTATTTTACACGTTTTTTTCCTCAAATTGCAATTAATATAAAAAGACATAAACCTATTAAAAAAGAGGTTTTAAAAAGATTTTTTGGTAGTAAATAAAAGATGTGCCAATTAGTGCTATATAAGCATTTTGTGCAAAAAGAAGGGGAAATATAGTGAAAATGAGGATGTTTCGATTTTCAAGTTTGATGATGGATATTTTAAAAACGAAATATTTACGACCAAAAATTCTTCAGGATTCATGATCAGAGCCCCAAAAACCCCTGTATACCAATTTTGGTCAAAATCGTAGTTGCTCCCGCTTTGAAGACCATTAATGTAAATTGTTAGTACATATCAATTATTAGTTGATATAAATACCCAAAGATAGTAAACAACATTTGATACTTATATGATTTTAAACAAAGAGTAAATTATCAAAACCTTTTATTGCTAGTTGTCTTTTTTTTTCATTTAATAATAATAATTTTATTTGTAGGATTCTAGAAGACTACGAATATCCCTTAGGACCGTGCTAGAAGACATCAACATTACATAATAGTTCAAGAATAATATCAAATGATCGATAATCAAAATAATAATGCCCAACATGACTAACACATAAATTATAAAGCTTCTATAATTTGCAAAAATAATAAAATCAATTAATAATATTTTGTTGTCTTTATTTTAATTCTTAGGTTTACAATAAAAAAGTACATTATAGTTAATAAGTTTATGTACTAGAATATTTTTGCAGATAAGCTCTTGAAAATACTCCCAGTTTATATAAAATATATTTCTTAATTCATACACCAGCTTGAAAATCCAATTAAATCCAGACACCTTCTAGTGTTTGTATAGTACAAGTAATGTTGTAAGTACTCTTAATGCAAATTTTACTCACAGTTGCTTTTGTTCTTTCATTTAAAACAGCAGTGAAATAATACCTTTACATATTCAAGTGCACTTATTTTAAAATCAAACAATAGGCAAGTTATTAATCAGTGAAGCAACACATTAGGCAAAATTTTATGGGGTATTTTTGTAGGACCTTCTTTGTCTGTTATCTAAACATGGTTTTGAGTTTTGATGCATTTCATGGGTTTCCTTGGTTAGTTGCCGTGTCGTTAAATGACTAGATGTTTCTAGCAATCTCTGATAGAAGCTAAAAATATCCAAAATTTTAAAGGGAAACAAAATATAAATATAACATATTTAAACTCACCTTTTTTCTACCTTTCTTGATGCCCCATATTTAGACAAAGAAAACTAGTACTAGGTAATAAACCAAAGCATTTTCAACACGTTGTTTACAGTGGAAAACATCATTTTCAACGAATTTTAATATTTTTCACAAAATGGGTATAATTTTAAAATTTTCTAATCTGAAATGAATGCTAACTTTGGTGTATTGCAGATATGGATTGTGGAGGGGAGGATAACTATCTTTTATGGCGGACAAGTTGAAAAAGTGGCCATCAGAATGTAGCAAATTGGTGTGGCGCCACAGTAGCCAGTGGAGGGATTTAGTAAAGTAAATATAACGTAAATATAACCTACAAAACTCCTGAAAGGACGTCGGTAGTGATTCGATTCTTATAACTTTTTTAATATAATATTGTTATTTTTATGATTTTCTGGTTGTTATTACAAGGAGAAAAAATATTGAAACAATGGGAAAGGTTTGTTCAGTGAAAAGTTGTTCAACTGGGTGAAAGTTAAAAAGTAGAGAAATTGATACATACGTCTCAACCTGAAATGTTCGAAATATTCAATATTAAACGAGCTGTGCCTACGATTGAGTATCAGTTTATCCCCGTACCAGTACATAAACTCCAAGCAAGTGTCATAAATACATCACTACAGTCGAATTCTAGCCCTAATCATTCTGAAAAAAGTAAAATAATCAAGTACAAGATAAATTTAAGCAACAAGAATTGTTAATTATTCAGGGAGTTGTTTATAATGCATTGCATGTCACTGGAAAACTGAACACCATATAGAAATGCCACAGTTGTATCAAGAAACTCCTAATAATTGTCTAAACGATGAAGAACCCGAAGTAACTGCCCAATCAGCAGAGAAATTTTTGGCTAATCTGAAATCTTCCCTGCTACTACAAAGTTGGCTGTATCTTGAAATATCGAAAGGGCTAGAATACATTAGGTTGAATGTTCCAACTATGCAAATCCTAAAGTGTCTACGAGTCAACAAGGATTTAACTGTTACTGTATGAACTTACAAATGTATAAATATTTTTTTAATAATAATAATTAATAATTGCAAAAACATTGTAGGTACTTTTTTCTACTGACAAAGATTTGACTGTGAATGACAATATTAGCTCTTTTAATAGTATAAGTGACTAGTTGAAATCAGTAGAAAGATTGCCATTATCCGTTGGTACTCAGATTGACAGAAAAAGGTATGATTTATTTTTATAGTGACATATGAATTGACTGCCATGACAAAAAAAAAGATTACAGGGGACTTTATAAAAAATTACTTTAAATTTTAGGTATTCAATAGCTTGTAAATTCTCAAAAAAGATGTGGTTCTAATCTACAAAGACAATGTAAATGACAAAAAGAATGGTGAGTTCCGAGGTGAGTTCTTTTAATAACAATAATTACTAAATTTAAAGTAGCCTTTGGTAATAAAAAATAAGTAATTACACTAAATTAAATTATTTAAAAAAATTATGTAATGCTGTTCCACTTTATAATGTATATCTGATATATCTGAAACAGCTATAATGATTTAATAAAGATAATCCGGTGATGGTCTTTTTATTTTCAATCTTGAGAAAAAATCTAAAATTTGGCTTTATAATTTTTTTTCTTTTTTTATTTCAGGGAAACCATATTTTGTACTCTTTCAACACCAATAGACTTTATGTGCATGCACAAATCCTCCTTAATGTTCCAAATGCAACAGAACCAATAGAAGGGCATCAACATTTTCTATTATACGTTCTCCAAAAGGCTGTAATGTTTCTAGTGTTTAGTTTGTTGTATAGTAACTTACTCATTACCGATTAAAAGTGAACAAAGAAATAAAATTTTGGTTATAATTATTTTTAAATAAATTTGTCACTGTCAGAATGAGAAATATTTTAATACTTTGTAATTACCTTTCATTGTAAAAACTAATAATAGGCATGTGAGTAATTAAAGGAAATTTTTATATATTATATTTTATGTTTTCTATAGGACACCCTGTATAAATAAACTCATACGAACATAAAATAAATAAAAAAATATTCACTTTTAGACATTAACTTCTTATAATTTTACATTTGTATTTTATTGCTTATCACAACTCTTGAATAAAAATTACTTTTATATCCGACAAAAACTTTTCTAATGATAATTTATAGTAAAATTATAAAAAAATATAAAAATCTGTGATTTTTGCCAAAATCTTGGAAAATTGCTTCAATTTCTACAAAAGATATCTTTATACAGGGTGTTTCACAACTTATCCGAAAACTTTAAGGGCAAATTCTACAATAAAAAATAAGAAAAAAAACTTCATATGAACAATGTCCTAAACGTCTTAGTTTTGTTTGCAGAGTGTTAAAATTTTTTAAAAATTATTGTTTTTTTTAATAACTTTTATACCAAAGCAGATATTTAAAAAAAATCATTGGTGTTGCCTCCTATGCACCAGAAGAACTTTTTGGCATACATAAAAAATCAAAATCAGTGTCGTCCATGAGAAGTTTAAGGTAAATATTTTTTAATACAAAAATGGTATGCTACTGCATTTTCTTAAATAAAAATATTTTTTAAAATGCCCGTTTAGTTTGTAACAAATTTGATCTCTTGACTTTTTTATTTAATTAACGGTTTTCGCGTAAATAAATAAAAACCATTTTTAGGCATGGTCAAATCCCTATCTAGTTGAAGAATAAATACCAAAGGTAATTTTTTACTGTAAAATTTAATATTATTAATACGAAATGACTATGCCGAAAAATGGTTTTTATTAATTCACGCGACAACAGTATATCATCTAAAAAAGTCAAAAGATCAAATTTGTACCAAACTGAAATTTTAAAAAATACATTTTTATTTTAGAAAAATGCAGGACGTACCATTTTTTTATTAAAAATATTTACCCTCTACTTCTCATGGACGACACTGGTAGTTTTTTTTCATGTATGAAAAACAATGTCTTCTGGTGCATAAAAGGCGTCGCCATATATTTTTAAAAATATCTGCATTGGTATAAAAGTTATTATAAAAAAATAAATAATTTTTTAAAATTTTTAACACTCTGTAATTCAAAAACTAAGACGTTTAGGTTCATATAAAGTTTTTTCTTATTTTTATTGTAGAATTTGCCCTTAAAGCTTGTCGGATAAGTTGTGAAACACCCTGTATATACAGCGTGTCTAGTTAAGTTTGCACAACATAGAAATTTTTTTCTTATTAGTTTTACGAAAAGAAGTTATAGTTTACAAAAATTTCTGCGAACAGATGTTTAGCATTAAAAATAACATTCAAATATGCAAACTTGTTCATTTTCACCAAAAACTTGTTTTTATTTTATTTTTTCTTTCGAAATCTAATATGTAAAGAAAACTTAAGAACTGTCAAAATGGGAAAAAGTCACCGAAACGCTCGTTATAACAACATCTTTTTTGATAAAAAAATTTGATAATATGAAAAATAGAGGTACTTTCCTCTTAAGCAAAATTCATATTTTTTGAGATACCTCATATACCACTGCAAAAATTAACATGATTGCATTTTGGGTTTTGGACCATGCAGAACTTTTTATAAACAATAACTTTTTTCGTAAAATTAATAATAAAAAAGTTTTCCATGTGGTGCGAACTTAAGTAGACACACTGTACCTATATGTATATAAAAATAACATTTTTCTTAGTTTTTTTATAGGAGGCTCTAAAATTTAATTCGCTGGCTTAGAGTAATAGGGTTCTATGCTACAATTTGAAGCTAATGTGTTCCCAAAGTTATATGAAACACTTACTTCAACTCACTAGGAGTTACAAGATCCTATGTTGTTTTGTTATTAAAATATTAGCCGTTATAACATACAACTGTGTAAAAATAGCTTCTACTATATATATTATTTTGTAACATAAAACCCTATAACTCTAAGCCAATAATATCTTAAAAGTCAAACCCAGAAATTGTGTTGATCGGTGATATAAATCGAACTTTTCTTAAGATTCTTGTCAAAACCGGAGAATCAATAATCCAGGATATAACAAATATTTTTCTTAAAAATTCACAAACAAGCGGTCCTCATATTATTTAAAACAATTTTTATAGATTTGTTTCATTTATTCATTCAACATACCTACATTACAGAATGAGTCCAAATAGTACAAAAAAAAACAATCTTTCTACAGGTATAAACAAAATGTGAGACAATAAAACCAAGTAATAAACTATAATACAGTAAACAGTGTAAAACATAATAAAATAAATATCTAACTATTATTGTTATTAACAGCCACTCTAAAACTTTCATAATTTAATTAAAATAAATCAATATGGTTAAAATGACTATTAAAATTGCACATCAATACACTACTAAACTCTTGAAAGCCACAATTTACTCGATGAAATGTTTGTGCAAACAAGGCATTTGCTCTAGTGAGTCTTTGCGGAATTCTAATTGGTATAGATGACACAAGATGGAAACATTAAATCTGGTGATTTAACAACTTATACAAAAACAATGCTATGGCATTCACCCTGCGTTGTTCTAGAGTTTGAAGCCCAGCCAACAGTATTCGAGTAAAATAACTAACATTTTTATATGGAAATTTGTTCTTGAATAATAAACACTTTACAAATTTGTTTTGAACACGTTTTAATTGGTCTTTATGACATTGATAATAGGAAGACTATATAATACTGTTATACTCTAACACACTAAGAACTTAAGAGTTATATAATGTCCTAATAGCTTTGGTATCTATTAATTCCCCGCAAATTCTCCTAATAAATCCAAGAATTCTTGAGGCTTTTAATACAGTACAGTCTAGGTGTCGATTAACACTTAAATCACTCCCAAATGTTAAAATGTTCGACAACTTCGGTAGTAGTACCATTTAAAAAATAGCTGAACTCTACAGGACATTTACATTTAAAAAACTGGATAACTTTACACTTAGCTACGTACTTTCTACGATTTTAACTTTTTCTGTAATAAACTGTTGAGTAGAAGATCATAATTCATACAATTTTTGCTAAAATTTTCCAAGAAATTATCCAATTTTCATCAGGAACTTTACCCTCTGTCAATTCTTCAATATTTTTAAATTTGGTTTTTATTAGCATCAGACATACTTTTTACAGCCTTATTAATTTTATCACTTGCTCTTTTTCATACAAATCTGCCATTCTTCAATCAGAAAATCCTTATTGTATAGTTATTCAAAAGTAAATAACAATCAAATCACTACCGACATTATTTCAGGAGTTTTGTAGGTTATATTTACTTTACATAAATCCCTCCACTGGCTACTGTGGCGCCATCCCAATTTGCACCTTTCGGATTACCACTTTTTAATACATTCAGATGGTTATTCTCCCCTCCACAATCCATAATTGCAGAACTAAATCTCTCTGTTTTGTGGTGTATTGTGGGTTAGCTACTTACTGACTGAGCCTAGTTTACACCGCAAAAATCAGTTAATTCTTTTAAATGAGTTTTAACTTTAGTAATAAAATCAAATTTGGGTACCAAACTTTACTATTTATGAGTTTCCATAAGATGAAAAGTACGCTTGGCTTTGACAAATCTGTCATATTTTAAATTTTAATGCGGTGTTGTCCGCCAATTTGTGAAGGTGGCTATGCACGAACGAAGACCTTTTTGTTTTCATAAGAGCCTAGAGGAAATAAATAAAAAACTAATAAAACGCAAACAAAAAGGCGCTTATGAACAGTGGAATAGGGCCCCAGGTACATTTGGGAACATTACATAGAAATACTTTATGCGACATCTGACTAATATACAGGGAAATTTAGCAGTCGCATCATACGCAAATACAATGTCTACAGTTTATTCGATAAAAGTTTTAATGTATCACGCGGTATGTTGCTTAACATATGGTTAATTTTTTTGTGTATGCTGGGTACCTTAGCACGCAATCAATTGTGATTTTTAGTCTAATAAGTCATCTTTTTACTTACGGATTTGCTAAATATCACGATTTATTGCGTGCTAAGGTATGTATTGGAAATATGCTCTATATTGGTTAGGCGGATTCATTTATTGGATGGTATTCTTGTTGGGTACACGCCTGGAAAGAATAGGACCGTTTCGGTCCTGGTCCCGGGGTATACGAGGCTGACCCTGTTCAGCCCTATTGATCCCTATGAACTGGCCGGTCGCCTGAAACAAAATAAAAGAAAAACCCCCAAAAACCCAAAAAATTATAATTACAAACGACGTTGTCGAGTTAAAAATTAAATAAAAAAAAACTAATATTTAAATTAAAAATGATTAAAATTTTAGACTATTTTTGTATTTCAAACTGAAAATAGTTTGACTTGCCACCGAAACGTCGTTTTTAATTAGAATTTTTGGGTTTTTGGGGGTTTTTCTTTTATTTTGTTTCAGGCGACCGGCCAGTTCAGGGGTCAATAGGGCTGAACAGGGTCAGCTCGCATACCCCGGGACCAGGACCGAAGCGGTCCCATTCTTTCCAGGCATGTACCCAACAAGAAGACTATCTAGGGTATGTACATACACTAAAGTGCTTTACACACTGCGCCCTCTATTATCGGATCCGTTGGTATGACAAAAAATGCTTAGAATCAAATGTGTAAAGAATTTTGTGTTATACAACTTTTATACTTTTATAATAAATATAAATGCAATTAAAAGTAAAGAAAACGATATATTTGCAAAAAACTGATTTTTTTGACATTTGACCTGTCATATTTCGATTTCCTTGGACGATATCATGGGGAATTTTTGGAAAAGTATTTTTGTACCAAAATAAAGGTATGTACAGATATTCAGCCTATTCCGTGGGATTCCGAGGTGAAACCCTAAGCTAATTAGGCTTATGATGGGTCCTAAAAACAAGGGTAATTTAAGACTAGATAATAATAGGAAACTTTAGAAAAACAAAAGGGTTCCAAAATTATTCAGAAAACATGTGAAAAAGTAAAAGGGACAGGCAAGTAAAATAGTTATAGTTTGAGTGGATTAGTAGCAGCACATAACAAAAAACAAATAAATAAAGTAATACTTATCAATAGTTAATATTTATAATATGGACGCGTTCTTACGGTACATTCGAAAATTAAGTTTAGAACAACAGGTGCCACCGTTAGAGTCGGCAATAAATGAGCTGAAAGAAGAATACTTTATGCTGGGGGCCACCAATCCTTTTCATAAACTATTGTATAGGCTAATAAATCGTTTGCGGATCTTCCGTATCCACTCGGAATTAAAGCGGGTGGTAACCTTTCAAGCGATTAGGGAGCAGCACCCGGTAGTGTGGTGTCCTTGCGTCCTATGTAGTGCTGCGGACAGGGTATTTCCTCTGAGAGAGAATATACCCGTGGTTCCGGAGGACCAGAGAGTAGCGGTATCAATGCCAATACCAGCTCACCAATGGTTAAGAGATTTCTTTACGCCATCACCCCCAATTAATGACGAACCAGAGGATATACAGTGAGTGAATAAGTGAGAATAAGACCCTGAGTAGTGATAATAAAGTTTGAAAAAAATGTATCAAAATAAAGAACCATTAGAAAGTAAAAATATTTATACATGTACGTAGTTAAAAGTTAGAATTAGGCTATGCAAGGTAACCCTGTAGTTAGAATAGTTAGCTTTAAGTTTTATTTTTTTACTTTTTATTATTACAACCTCTATAACTCGAAATTCAAGGGACCGCCAATATACTTCTAGTTAAAGAAATTTCGAGTTAATAAAATCTAATAAAGCCGTAATATTACATTTTATTGTTGAAAAAAAATAGAAAACTTTTGTTATTAGGATATAAAAATAATAATAAGTATGTACTATCTAAATCACGAAAGAAGACGATTACGCCATACAATGAATTCTACTGAACTAATCAATGGACGTATGTCGCTAATAAGGTCACAATGTAATGACCGCCCACATAACAGTTGTCCAAAGTTAGGTTGGAACACTAAATATTAAAGACAGAAAGATAAGTATAAGTTTAAATAAATTATTTATAAAACTATACAGAATTAGGAAAGTTGTGAGAAATGATAAACGGTTATTAGCTTCACAATAAGAGACAAATAATTTTTTTAAGGTAATT
This sequence comes from Listronotus bonariensis, assembly GCA_014170235.1. Taxonomy (NCBI): domain Eukaryota; kingdom Metazoa; phylum Arthropoda; class Insecta; order Coleoptera; family Curculionidae; genus Listronotus; species Listronotus bonariensis. The sequence goes on from JACEGR010002937.1 coordinate 59,286, forward strand.
TAATCACTATGAAAATCTCAAAAGAGATTTTACGAACACAAAAAATCACAATAAAAATTAGAATATATTTGTTTAAGGTTTGTACTATTTTATTATCCCTTAACCACTTACGGGTACTTTCTGTAACGCAACCACTAACGTGACGCATCTCAGACTATGTGCAATACATCATCAATTTTAAAATGATTTTTTTTTATTAAACGGCTAACCCAATAAGTAAAAACTAGTTTTATTTATACCAATTGAAAAAAATGTTTCAAATAGTTAGTATTTGCAAAAAAAAAACACATTTTATAGGAAAGTGAAAAATATTTAATTATACACATGTATAATATATAAAAGTAACATTTATTCCTATAAACTAAACATAAATTATTTTAAAAAGTACTTACAAAAAAATAAAAAGTCGTCAATAAAAAACACAACTGCTTAACATTAATTTTTTTAAAGACATTCAGTACACAATTTTTTGTTGTAAAAATCGTAAACAGTTTTTTACTTTCAAGGGTAAGTATAGAAAGTCTTCTTTTGGTCAATAATCCAATTTTATTTTCTGAAATTATTTCAGGGTCAAACCTCACTAAAACTTGATCTAATTCGTTGAAATAGACCTCGATTTTTTTGCTCTTCTAACAAGATGTGGGATAGCTCAACCAAATCTACTCTACGTATTTTGTCACAATCTGTGTACCATTTTTGTATGTGCTTCTTATATTTATGATCACCATAATTATTTTTATTTTTTATTTTTTCGTTTATATAATCTAAGAGTTAAAGTTTGAGTTAAGCCCCGTACGGGCTATCCCTAGGGATATGCCCGTACTAAATTTAGTTAGTCAAAAAGTTAAGTTAGTTTTTAAAAAATGTAAAGTTAGTTGTGATGGTCCACCGGTCTCATTGTCCCAATAGATAGTTCCATATGGCACATTTGTCCCAGTGACGTAAAGTGACCCCTATATGTAAGTAATTCCAAAATTCTATACGTCACAATATATATATATATATATATATATATATATATATATATATATATATATATATGTATATATTAAAAAGAAAAAACAATGCATATGCTGGCGGTCACTGTATAAAAAGTTTAGTTTCTTAAAATATTTTTTAAATATCTTTATTCTAAAGAAAAGCCAAATGCCAAATAATATTTAGTTTAAAATAAATATTATATTAAGATTACAAAATTGTTTAAAGCGGTTTACGCTCAAAATTTGTTTACAATGTTAGAGGTTATGAGGTTAGACACGGAGTCACTGTAAGGCACGCCAAATAGGTCTGTTTGGTCGGTTAGTGTAAATTAGGGTAGCACCAAACCTTGTAATTAAGCGTTAAGGCTTTTGACTTTCATAGCAAGCACTCGTAAACTAAAATTTGAAACGGTAAAAACAGGCATGTATTTAGGGAATCATTCACTCATTGACTTAAGTATATGGACAAGGATAATTTTTTATTAAACAGTTAAAATTATGAAGTAAAAATTAATTTAAAAACCGGAAAACTAAAGTACTTTTAGAAAACAACCTTACTACAAACGACATATATTTATTTATATTTAACATAAGTCAAATTTTTAAAAAGGTCAATGTTTTATTATCAATAGAGCGTATAAAAACTAAACTCTCTTAACTAAAAATAAAATTTAAGAAAAGTTTGACAATAAGTTTTTAATTGCATTAAAAGACATTGATGTTTGTTTTCGATGTTAACATCGATGGTAAACATCGATTTTGCGGTGATGTCTCAGCACTATTTCTACTTCCCCACTATAGTCTAATCAATCATGTTTCAAGAATAAACCGGACATTAAAAATAAGTGTTAGTTTATAGAATTGTATAAAGTTAGGACCTTTTAATTTAGTCTGATAATTTATTTGAATAATTTACCTTAGATTTTCCAAGTTCTTTCATCAGTTTCGAAGGTTTCCGAAAACGTCCGAATTATCCATTGAGAACCTTTATGCCATCCTGTACTATGGAATTTTCACGATATTTCTCGAAGATTCTAGATCATTCTTTACTCTTCCACCATACTATAAAAGCGCGACGGGAAACCTCCGATTAGTCAGTATAAATTCGACTTTTGTGTTGTAAACTTCGAGACATTGACAAGAGTAGATTTTGTCGTTGTTGTAACCATAGTTACGTTCCATTGTTAATAAAGGTATAAAAACGAAGACACGTGTTTTTATACGAGGTGATTTGGAACATTTGGTGTCAGAAGCGGAACGAAGTAACCCGAAGAAAGTGAAGTGGATCGAGATTACCCGAGGAAGCCGAAGTGGTTACGAAGATTGAATGCGAGTAGAGACCAGAAAGCAAACTGAAGCGATGGAGGAAATATGTGCACTAATTAAGCTAATGATAAAAAAACAAGAAGATCTTAAAAACGAAATGAAGACCAGTTTAGAAGAAATGAAGTCCAGTCTAGAAGAAATAAAGCTTGAAATTCGAACTAGTCAAGAAGAAATTAAACAAGAATTAAAAGAGATGATGGTGAAGATCAGAGAAAATCTAAAAGAAGAATTTTATCACAGCCAAGATGAAATGATGTTGCTTGAGTTAACACTCGCCAAAGAAGATGTTAAAGAAGAATTGGAAGAACAAATACAGCAGACTGTACAATTGGTTCAAAGTCAAGTGCAACAAGTCCAAGATCAAGTTCAACAAGTTCAAGGGCAAATGCAACAGGACGTACAACAATTACAGCTGCAAATTAAAAATATTGCCAGTACAGGTGTAGTCTCAGGATGTGGTACTCCAGCAACTGTTATGAAACCACCAACTTTTGACGGAAAGATACCGTGGGCTTCGTACCTTAGACAATTTGAAGCTGCTGCAAACGGCAATAACTGGAGCCCAACAGAAAGAGCACGAGCTCTTGTACTTGCTCTTCGAGGAAAAGCCATGGAGGTGTTAAGAAACATTCCCGAAGAAAAGTTGTCCGATTATGAATCGATTGTCATGTTTTTGGAGATGAGGTACGGCGAAACCCATCTACAAGAAGTCTATAAGGCGCAGCTCCATGGACGAAGACAGAAATACAACGAAAGTCTCCAGGAGTATGAAGCAGATATTGTACATCTAATTAATCTGTCATATCCAGCCTACCCGGAAGAAATAAAACAAGAACTAGCTGTTGGCAGTTTTATTGAAGGTCTACGTGATCCAGATATGAGTCAAGCATTAAGAATGGCCAAGCTTAAGAAAATTTCTGAAGCTCTTGCTTACGCACTTCAGTTTGAAACAGCAAAGCGGACATCCAGAACTCAGGCAAGACTTGGAAGAACAAATTATCCACCAAAAGATGGCAATCCAAATAATAATTTGACCAGAGTGATACAGGAGTTGCAAGAAATCATACGTAATCAAGAAACTGAAAAAGACAACAGAATTACATTTAGAAGAAGAAATATCATTCGTTGTTGGAAGTGTGGTAAAGAGGGGCATATACAGAGAAATTGCTCCAGTTTTCAGGCCTCTTCCAGTAGTACAGAAGACTCCCAGTTCAAGGGGCGAGACCTGGCTAAGTGTTACCAAGAACCATCAACAACAACAATTAGGGTATCCCGGTTACAGAACAATGGGTCCAGCTTGGTAGTACCTGGAAATGTATGCGGTCGAGAATGTGAGATGGTACTAGATACTGGTTCTACGCATACCATCGTGAGGCCAAACATCATATCCCACTGCAAAATATTCCGACCTGAGAAGAATTATATTTTGGAAACTGCCAATGGTAAAGTCATACCAGTTCAAGGCATACACGAAGCTAGAATTACCCTAGGAACAACAACATTTACACACGTTGTGTTTGTTGCCGATATAATGGACGAAGTTATTCTCGGCCTTGACAGTATGAAAAATCAGAAGTTTGTACTAGACCTTCCACAACGGGTACTGAGAACTAACAATGAGGAAATTGTGATGAGATTTTCAAAAAGTAATGAAACAACAATTCGAGAAGTGGTACTTGCAGAAGATGTCACATTACCGCCAAGTTCAGAGAGCATTATTCAAGCAAGGTTTGAAGACTCAGAAGAAGGTGAAGACGTTTCGTTATACAATACGAGAAGAATCAAGGGGGTTCACCGAAACTACAGAAGTCATGTAAAGTGGTGACACGGCATAATGAAAGAAGTACATCTAAAAATGCTAAGCCGCTATTAAGACGGACATTAAAAATAAGTGTTAGTTTATAGAATTGTATAAAGTTAAGACCTTTTAATTTAGTCTGATAATTTATTTGAATAATTTACCTTAGATTTTCCAAGTTCTTTCATCAGTTTCGAAGGTTTCCGAAAACGTCCGAATTATCCATTGAGAACCTTTATGCCATCCTGTACTATGGAATTTTCACGATATTTCTCGAAGATTCTAGATCATTCTTTACTCTTCCACCATACTATAAGAGCGCGACGGGAAACCTCCGATTAGTCAGTATAAATTCGACTTTTGTGTTGTAAACTTCGAGACATTGACAAGAGTAGATTTTGTCGTTGTTGTAACCATAGTTACGTTCCATTGTTAATAAAGGTATAAAAACGAAGGCACGTGTTTTTATACGAGGTGATTTGGAACAATATTTTTAGGTACTAATAAATTTTAAAGAATGTCAATAGTGTCTTTTAAAAGGGCCACTATAAATTAAGTTTTATTGCCCCATTTGATTGCTAAAATTACGAAGAGTTTTAAAGGTTGTCATGTATGCACTAATTTTAACACGTGGTAGTCAGTTAATATTGTAACGTAATATTTAGGGATTATAGACTATAATTTTTTGCGAATCCACATGTGTTCCCAAAATTTTATGTGACACATGAAACCCGGGTTCCTGTCCTGTAAATTAATGGCACTGTTTTAGCAGAAAAATAATAAAATTGATATTTTAAGAAATAAGGGTTTAAAAGAACAGGATGAAATAAATTAATGTATTGTCGGATACCCTTATACAAAACATATAAAATGTAAACTGATATTTTTTTTTAAGTGTAGGGAAAAAGCTAATAAATATTATTAGCAGATAATAATAAGAAGTTATATGTGTTACAGATGGCCGTAATTTATGGCTTGTTTGTGCTTATTGAAAAAAAAACACTTTTGTTGTCAATGAGAAAAGGAAGTAATAATTCAAATATTATAGACTTTTTAAGTAAGCAGGAACCATAAAATTAAGATTAACTAGGTATTATTATATAAGTTTATGGGCAACCTGTCAAAAATTCTACTATAAAACCAACAAAACAGGGGGCTAAAATGTTTAGTTAGAGGCGAGATGTTCAGAGGATAAGAAAAAGACGAGTAAAGACAGTGAAGTTGGTGACTAGTGTAATAAGAATTTTTAAAAAGTTCTCTTCATAAAAGCGATAGCTTTTTAATAGTGTTGTGCCATGAGTGTCGCCTTGCAGAGATTAGGTTAGTCATAGATTTAACGAATCATGTATTTTCACCGAACAATCGTGTAATATGTAGCTTCTTTTTCGAGAAATCACTGTAATTAACTAACAGCTTGATAACCAATTTCTTGTAAAAGTAGTGTGTGTTTTATGAAACAAATGTGTTTAATTTCAGTGACTCCTAAACTTAAAATACTTAAAAGAAAATTTTGGTCTTAAAACTGCGTTCTGCTCTAACTAAGATATTACTTTGCTTTAAATAAATATTTTTTGCATCAAATAAATTATAGATATTTAATAACAGTATGAGTGTAAAATACCCAAAGTCCCGGATCCACATATATCTTGTAAGCCGCCCCTGCATAGTTATTTTAGGATTTAGCCAACATTACTCTACTAGATAAAATAACACAAAGTGAATATAAATTATAATAAATGATAATAGGGGTGGGCGTTAAAGTAATTACAATTTGGATATACTCGAAGCAACTCAAAAAAAGCTCACATTCTTTAAATAAAACTAATCAACAAGTAAGGTAAGTGACCAAAGAAAAAATATAAAGAAGGGCCCCAACGGCACTATTTAAAATCGTTTGTAACCAAATTGACGTTAAAAAAAAAGCCTCGCCTAGCCCCTACGCCACTGGTTTTTGCATAGTTTCATTTATATTTTTAGACTGTTAACTCCATTTTACAATTATACAAATTAAACTAACAATAATTAATTATTATTTTGTTAAAAAAAAGAATTAATGAATACTGACAGCTATTTTAACACAATCCTGCGTCTTTTTATTTTTTTCTACTGAACACACAGTTTTTACTTTCTACTGAAATATTGACTGTATGTGAGTTAGCAGGTTAACGCATTTAGCCTAGCGCGTTTACCTAGCTTTTCAATGTATATGTCGCGTGTCGGACTGGGCAAACGCGTTACTTTTTGTCGGACAAGTTTACCACAATGTTTTGCATGCAATTTTGAAACATTTTGTCAAAAATCGTATGGATTATAGTTCCGGAACACGCCCAATCCGATACCCAAAACATGTCAATAGGCCCTATGGTTTCGTGACTGTATCAATTTTTGGCACATGTTTAAAAATAGCATGTAAAACATTGTGGTAAACTTATCCAATAAAAAAGTGACGAGTTTGTCCCGAAATATTTGACATTCGCCGCTTTCATATATGGCGATCTGAATATTTGTGGTACACTCGTCAAAAGGAACCCCCTTAAAAGGTCTTAAAAGTGTTATTATCATGAAATAAACTTCATTACTGACTCAGGGACTATTTGGAGGGAGGTTCCAAATTTAGACAAGCACTGTATAGAAGATATGCTCTGTATTGGTTAGGCAAATTTATTTATTGGATGGTCTTTTGTTGGGTACACGCCTGAAAAAAATGAGACCATAGATTTAACTTATGTCACTCATGACACATATGTCAAACTATTTTCAGTTTGCAATAATAAAAAGCCTTACATTTTAATTATTTCTTATTTAAATATTAGTTTATTTTTTATTTTTTAAGTTTATATTTAACTTGAAAACGGTGGCAGACTTACCACCGAAACGTCGTTTTTAATTAGAATTTTTTGGGTTTCTTTTATTTTGTTTCAGATGACCGGCCAGTTCATAGGGGTCAGCTCGTATACCTCGGGACCAGGACCGAAGCGGTCCTATTCGTTCCAGGCGTGTACCCAACAAAAAGACCATCCAAAGCACTGTATACTTTATCTATGTACCAAATTTTATTTTGATACCTTAAAAAATAAAAAAGTTATAAGGGTGAGCCACCCGCTAATATCTAATTAACTTTTAAATGTTAATTTATAAATGTTTCTCTGGCCAAAATTTGCTTTAATACTACCCTTATTTTTGAATAGATATCCAGAGAGAAACATACCTGATCAACTGTATTCTTAAAGCCCCTAGCATGCGCCACCATATCTTGAGCCACTACTTTTGGCCAACCAATCTGATTTCCAGGATTTGATAGAAGCGGTACAAAAACACCTTCAACTAAAACCGACAAATCGTCGATTGGCCTTCCAGACATGTCCCCAAACATTAGCACTGTTCGAAAATTTTCCATGGTTACAGCTTCTTCTTTTTTCTTATAAAATAAGTAAACTTTTGCTTTATTTGATTGTTAAACGAGGTAAAGGGAGTAAGTAATCCAGTGGCTGGAATTGTCAATAAAAGCATTTTTTGCTTAGGTTCATTTAAGAATTTCATTATCATTTTCTGAAAAAAACAAATTTTGATTATGCGCTAATAGTCACTTTAACAAGGTGTTAAGAACCAGACAGGACCATCCCACAAATCAAAAATATAGCTTTGAACCTTATTTTTATTAGCATTAAACTTATGTATCAGGGTCAGCCAGAAATAGTAATTATTATAAGATGATTATAGCTTACTTAGTCCACTTTTGCCCTGATAAATAAGGTTTATGCTATTTAGTCCTGTTAGTGAAGATTTTTCGCCGAAAGTCCTCAGTGGTAGTTCCCATATTGATTTTTTCCAACTTTTTGATTTTATATTATTTTAAATTAGAAACCTCTCAGATTAAAGAAATAACTTATATTTTTTAACAGTATATAGGAGGTTTCCTAACCATGGTATAAAACTTAGGAGGGTAATTTATAATATCTTTTAAAAAATGTTTCTATGAACTTAAGAACATAATGTCCGAACTTGCTTTATTTCTAAGATAGGGCGTTAAGGTTTAAAAAAAAGTTTTCTTTTTAAATATCTTAAAAACGCTTTAACTGATTTAAATGAAATTTGGTACACCTATTTAATGTAATAAGGAGCTTGTAAAGCTCTACCTAGATTAAAATTATTGGGTCCAGTGGGGTCTCAGTGGGCATCATAGCCAATATTATTTAAAAAAATAGTACGCTAACTTTCTTTACAGAATTAATTATTTTTTCTAATTAACCAATTAAAAATGCAAGTTCCAAGTCTCTTGTATTTTCTTCGTATCTTGCTTTGTTTTCGAGAAAAAAAATGAATCACTATATTATACACCAAATACTTTGTCTTAAATCGTAGAATTTAAAAATGTAACTTGCTTTGTTATATTGTAAACTTTTAGTAGCTGAAAAAGCATATAAACAAATTATATGCCTTTTTTTATTAAAAAATGTCTGTTTATAATTGTAATAACCTTAATACAAATAATATTTTGATTAAAAATTAGTTTTGTAGCTGGTAGTTTTCCCCTTAATTTGCACTAATTTTGCCATATCTCCGGTTGTCATATTTACACATGCTCCTATACGACGGCACCAGGGTTCTAAAATCTGTTAGCCTTTGATGCACACAAGTACACTGCAAAGGCTCACTGATTTAGGCACCTATTAAATAATGAGCCATCCATTAAATTATAGTGAGTAAGTTTTTAATGCAATTAAAATTTTAATAGATAATATGCACATTTTTTATTATTGTAACTATAGTATATATTTTTGAGATAACAAATCTCCAATATCAATTTATAGCTTGAAAAGACTGAAAGAAATGTTGAAGGATTGCAATAAACCATATAATATATGTATATTGAAGATTGAAGTAATATAATCTAATTTTTTGACCTTAACCCAAGAAACAAATATCACGAAACATATAAAAAGGCCAAAAAATAGGAAGCGAACGAGTATCTTTAAGTACAGATGTACAGATAAAATATAACTATACAGGGTGTCTATTTATACACGAAATAACTTCGCCCCTGTACAACATACAAAAGTAAGCTTGAAATAAAAAATGTTTATTTGGATACACTGCTTTTACTGACAGTACCAGTTGATATACCCCAAAAATAGACTTTTTATTGTCAAGTAGGTTTTTTTTAATGAAACACCCTGTATATTTTAACAAATTTTGACTCTGCATTAAATTCTACATCAAAAATGTTTGAGATATCAACAGTATGCTGTGATACTGATTAACAATAATTAAAAGTGAAGAAAAAAATGATATTTTGGATTTAATTATTTTTAAATGATTTTGTCTCTGTCAGAGTGACAAATATTATAATACCATGTAATTAATTATCCTATATTGTAAAAAACACTTATAAGTAAGTCCGCTATTTAGTTTATTTTATATACATATTTACTTACTTAACCTAAAAACCAGTCATAATTGACGTATTACTGTTTTTTAGTGTAATTAAGTAAATACTATGTGTCTAAAATAAACTAAATTGCTGATACCTTTTTTTATCTTTGGACAAACCACGAAGGCTAAAAGCCTAAATACTAACGTACCGTGGGTGTCTTAAGCGATGTAAGAGGGAGTTTGTTGACACGGGACTTAAATACTTGAAGATTTGGGGGAAGGAAAGACCTCCGCGGGCAGCAGGTTCCACAACCTAGAAACTCTAGGGATAAAAGAACGAACAAAGTGGGAAGTTCGGGGCCTGTCCAGTTGGACTGTATAGGGATGCATACGCGCGTAACCACGGGTTTCTCTGTTGGAAACCGTAAGTGGAGGAACTATACTGGACAATTCTTCAGAGCAGAAGCCATGGAAGTACCTATAAAAAAGCGATAAATCCCCCACAGCCCGACGATGTGCAAGAGAGGGAAGCCTTTCTGTAAGTGAAGGATCATTAATGAGACGAATAGCTCTTCTTTGAATAGAATCAAGAATGCTTAGGGTTGTGGGGGACGCCATTCCCCAGATATGAGAACAATATTCCAAGGGAGGTCGGATTTGGGACACAAATAAAGTGTATAAATTAGAAGGGGAAAAATACTTTTTGGCTCGAAAGAGAAATCCAAGCTTTTTGAAGCTGCCGTGGCTATACAGGGTGTTTCGGGGGAAAGGGAAATATTTTGGGAACACGTTTAGAAGGTCAAAATAAGAGAAATTAACTCATATGTTTTAATCCGATTCTTAACCGTCTCTGAAATAATCAGTTCTAAAGTTCTTTTGTAACTATTTTTTACTTTAAAAGCAACATAAACAAATACTAGTAAAACAGAAAAATTCCACTAGTTCTGGTTAGTTTTTGAAAATACCCCCACCAACTTTAATACAAGCTGCAGCATACTCCCCATGAGTGAATGTGTGAGGCATTACCTATGGAACCTTTTCTCTTTTTGAATCGAAACGCCCAGAATCAATCAAACTGACAACCAAGCTTGTCACAACTATCAGTTAATTAAATTAGGTATTGACAACCAAGAAAATACCTATAAACTGGAGAAATACAACACTTCCTAATTACTTCAAAACTTTACAAAAAAACTTTAAAACCGATTATTTTAGAGACGGTTAGGAATCTGATTAAAACATATGGGTTAATTTTTCTTATTTTGGCCTTCTAAACATGTTTCCAAAATATTTACCTTTCCTCCCGAAACACCCTGTAGATACAATGAGTTTATGCCAGTTAAGGTTACTTTCAAATGTGACGCCCACAAGATTAAAGGTGTCTTTGCTCTGTAAAACTTGGCCGCTCATAAGTAGAGGATGAGTATTTGATGACTCTTTTCGCGACAAGGAACATGATTGTGTTTAGGATGCATTATAATGGACGAGATTTTTAGAGCCCCAATCCAATATTAAATTAAGATCCTGCGAAAGAGATATCTGCATCGCTCTGCGTTTGTTTTCCAAGTCAGGTTTAGTAATGGGTTTAGGAACCTGAAAACTGGAGTGAAGGGTACTATCGTCGGCGAAACTATGAATGGAATTAGTTGTGGACGAGAGAAGGTCGTTGATGTGAAGAAGAAACAATGTTGGTGCCAGAACTGAGCCCTGAGGGACACCCGCATTTACTTGGTGAAAGCTTGAAGAATGGCCGTCCACAATAACTGATATACGACGATCAGATAGATAACTAGAGAGCCAAGTACAGAGTTTAGTTGAAAGACCATAGGAGGGAAGTTTATTAAGAAGTGCGGCATGCCAGACCTGGTCAAAAGCTTTGGATATATCAAGAGCAACGATCTGGGACTCACCTAGAAACTCAAGAGACTTATTCCAGCAGTGTGATACGAAGGAGAAGATCTGCTGTAGATCTTTGTGGCGAAATCCATACTGCCTGTCATGCAAAATTTTGTGTTTTTCTAAGTACTTAAGAATTTGTGAATTAATTAGTTTTTCCATTACTTTACAAAGAACTGAGAGAATTGAAATTGGTCTATAGTTAGATGGAAGAGATTTAGATCCTTTCTTGGGAATAGGTTGAACACGTGCAGCTTTCCAGCTTTCCGGAAAGATACCTGTGTTGTAAGAAATTCGAAAGAGCCGAGTTAAGATTGGTGCAAGTTCTGGAGCACATTTTTTTAAAACGATTGCTGGTATGCCTTCCAGCCCAGACGATTTCTTGGTGTTAAGGGAAGAAAGGATACGCTTAATGTGTTTTACCTTAAAAATAATATCGGGCATTTTATGAGGAACTGGGGTAATCGCTGGAATTGGATGATTTATGGGAGGGTCAAGGGTTGAATTGGCAGCAAATTGTTTAGCAAATAATTTTGCCTTTCCTTTAGCGGTAGAAACAATTTCCAAAACTAGTGGCGGAAAAGAACTGGTACAAAAATTCCTACTTATGTTTTTCGCAAAGGACCAGAAAGATTTGCTGCCATTTGAGCAAGAAAGAACTTTGTTTTTAATACGATTTTTGAAGGAGTTTTTGGCTTCAGAAATTGTTTGATTGTAGTAGTTTCTTGCTTCAATGCTGGCCTGTCGATATTAATAGTTCTTACAATGGAAGGTAATTAATTACATGGTAATATATCTTTTGTCATTTTGACGCTTGCAGACAACGGCATTTATGCATGGGTGCCTAAAGCAGTGAGCGTTTGCAGTGTACTTGTATGCATCAAAGGCTAACATATTTTAGCACTCTGGTGCCGTCGTATAGGAGCATGTGTAAATATGCCTCCGGTTCTAACAAGAAATATTTAGACGGCTCTGATGTTTGTCTACCTAATTATTTCTAAAAACGTAATATATCTATTTTTATTAAGCAGATAATATTTTGTAACCCCTCGTATAAGAAAAATAAAAATCGTTGTTTTTACGTCAATTTATCAACAGCTTAATAATGGTACGAAACTATGGCAACGGAAACAAAACATATCTATGGCAACTCTTTAGTTATCACTGTCTGCAAACGAACAGCAAAGTGATCAAAATTAAACTGACTATACAAAGCTTTTCTTGGCGCTTATTTAAATTATCACAAAGGAATCGAAAAGTCTATTAATCTAACTTATCCACATTTTAAATGCCTATAACTTTTTATATCTTAACTTAAAAAATTATCAAAAACCAAAGTGTACAGGGTGGTGCGATTTCGACTGTTTTAACAGAAAACTCGTATTTCCTGACCAGATAGAAAAAAATTGACATAGGTGTCTTGAGCTCGATTTTCGAAAGTAGATGAATGTTGAAAACCGCATCCCGAAATCTCTATCGATATCCGAGATATAGAGCGTTTTTCATTCTTTGGCCATTTTGAAAAAAATTCGTAAGTTCGTCATTTTTGAAAACTTCCCAAAACGGTGTAAACATTCTTAAGGCACTTTTTTGAGTGAAATCCATTGAGACTACTCAGATTTTTAAAATTATTTCTAGTTTCGTTGAAAATATATAAAGCTTAGTTTTTTTAAATATAAATCAAAGTTGGCCATGATCTCAAAATATATCAGGTATAATTCATATTATTGGGCAACCGAAAACCCACATGTTATAGTGCCCGTAAATAGAAAAGGACAGCAAGGTTTTAATATTCGAGTTGGGATTTTTGGTGGTCGATTTTGGGTCCCCATTTTTTTAATGAAAGTTTAACCGCACAAGTTTATGTGAATATTTTACAAACATATGTTGCACAATTTTTGAAAGATTTACGATTAGTGCAGGCTCGAAATATCCATTATTAGCAAAATGGTTGCGCTCCGCATAACGCACGAATTACAACTGATTTTTTGAATCAAGAATTTCAAGATAAATGGATTGGTACTAGAGGATCTATACTATGGCCTGCTAGGTCCTGCGACTTAACACCATTAGTTATTTTTTATGGGGAAGATTAAAGGATATAGTTTTTAAAGGAAGAACTATCGAAACACAGGAAGAGTTGCAAGTAGCGACTAGGCAAGCTTTTGGTGCGATTAGACCTGTTGAACTAATAAACGCTTGTAATGCTGTGGAAAAAAGGTGTTAATTATGTATTAGGGAAAAAGGAGCCAACTTTGAACATTTACTTTGAATTAAGTTTTTCCATAAGTTCTGGTTTTCATTTAAACTCGTTAAATATTTTAGGTCAATTTTTTTATTATAATATGTTCATAAATATAAAGTTTTTAATTTAATTGCATTATTTTTAGTCTGTGTTTGATAGTTGACATGTTTGCATGGGTTACTTTAGCAAAAATGAAACAACTGGTATGCTATTTACCTGACTTTGATACGTGCCGATTTTTTTCCATGGCCTACTATAGCAAAAATTTAAAAACTGAAATATTTCGCTCGATTTTAAAGATAAGTATGAATAATAATATATCATTGAAAAGAGCAAAAAATAAGCAATTTTTTGAGATCATGGCCAAGTCTAAATTATATTTAAAAAACTTAGCTTTATATATTTTTAACGAAACTAGAAATAATTTTAAAAATCTGAGTAGTCTAATGGATTCCACTCAAAAAGTTCCTGTTAAAACAGTCAAACCACATCATCCTGTACTGTAGTAAATTATCAAGTTTTTTATTCTGTTAAGTATAAAGATTACACATAATAATTCTATTTACAGAACGTATTAACATAACTTACTTTTTTTAAATGGGACACACTGTATATTATAACTGACCAGACCAGACCAGAACTATTTATGTCCACACTGTTTAATTTCATCTTTTGATCTTTATTGTCTTTAAGGAAAAATTATCTAATAATGAAAATTTGCATTTTATGAAGTATTATTTAATAAAAATTTTTGGAATCTCAAGCACAAGCAAGCTGTCAACTCCGCCAGGCTTAGGTCATTGAAAAACATATTTTTCTACGACCACATGTAAAATTAGCAAATAGTATACTGTTTTCTTGCAAAGAAAATGACTTATATCACACTAGTGTTGCAAAGTATAATATAAAACTGTCATCACTGTTATATTGTTATTTAAAATAAATTTGGAGTCATCAGACTGGTAATTGGAATTACATTCAAAAAACCATGAAATATGGTTTAAGTGAGGATCTTTTTAAATTCTAAAATGATGAAAGTTGTACAAAGCTACTAGGTAACTAATTTTCGATATAAAAATATTGTCAAACAGTATAATACACCACAGTGGGTAAAAGTATACCAGATCAGCTAAATAACATAACACATAGGCAATGAGAGGAAAAGAGACAGTCTAAATGTGAATACTAGCATGTAAACATTTTGGATTGGATGACTCGCATACATCCTTTGTTGTTGCTTTACTGGCCGATATACCTTTAGCTATTGCTTATACAGTATATCCACCATAGTGTTGCAAAGTTACCAACGGGTTTTTTTATTTTTCTGTAAAGACAAACAAACCTAATTTTCTTTTTGTTGAATAATTTGTGCTTGTAGGAAAAATAGTGTACAGGGTTGCGCCTTTTCGTAGACCTTACAGGTCAAAGTCAAAAATTGCTTTATTTATCATAAGACAAAATCTTATGGACAAGCTTCCATAAACCTATTATACACTTAAAACTATACAGGATCATAAAAAGTAATAATAAAAAAAACAATAAACTAGCCAAACAAACAACAATTTAGTTTAAAAAAAAAACAGTAAAATTGTATTAAAAACACATTAAAATAGTAAAAAAACAGCAAGAAACTGATAAAAAAACAATAAAATATCATAGAAATAGTACAAAAAGGACAAACTTAGAAATTAAATAAAAAAAATAGTCATAAGCTATCCCTAAAAACTCATCCAAGGTGTAATATGCCTTTCGCAATAATATATTTTTTAACATTCTCCTAAACATTTTTAAGTTGGCTGCATTCTTAATCATTCCAGGCAGATGATTGTACATCTTAAGACCTTCATATATAAGAGTTCTTGGTGAGAGTAGACTTTGGAATTGGCAAGGATAAGACATTAGATGTTCTTTTCGCATAATGATAAATCTGGTGCTGATTTTCTCTTTTATCTTTTATAAACAAGGGTCTACAGTGATCCCAGGACTTTGCACCGCACACATATCGAACAGCTCTCTTCTGTAAAATGAAAATGAAATTAAACTGGGACTGACAGCAGAAGCCCCAAAATGGAATGCCGTATCTTAAATGTGATTCCATCAGACAGAAATATACATTTCTTGCCATGAACCTGCCCAACTCATTGGATACCACATGAACTGCATAGCAAGCAGATGCCAACTTGGAGGTCAAATTAAAGATGGGATCGCCAAACCTTAATCTATCATCAATCCAGAGGCCAAGGAATTTTGTGAATGATTTCTTTACAATTTGATAGTCAACATCCGGGGCTGGATCAAATTTAAATGTTTATATATTGGTTTTACTGACATTAAGACTTAAAAAGTTTGAGTTGCACCATGTCTGCACACTCTCCAAATCCTGTAAGACGACATGCATCAATTCAACTGCATCCCTACCCAACCACAACATGGTAGGGTTATCGGCAAACAAGGTAAATTGGCCATATATACCAATTATAGCCAGATCGTTTATATACAGAAAAAAGAGCAAGGGACCCAACACTGAGCCCTGAGGAACTCCATGTTTAATATCAAGCACTTCAGATATACCATCTGGAGATCTCACCAACTGCTTCCTGCCAGACAAGTAGGAAGAAAACCAATCCAATGCTATTCCCCTAAAACCATAACAAAAAGCTTTTGCAGCAGTGTTGCATGATTAACACAATCGAAGGCCTTAGAGAAGTCGCAAAACACTGCTGCAGCAATATCACCATCATTTATTCCTAAATATAGAGGTTTTAAAAAATGAAATATAGCATCAGTTGTATTATTCAGGGTTTAGCGAGGGGTTTAGTTAAACTAAAAGAGATAGAAAAAATGTGATTGCGCAATCTCAAATTCGATTTTTGAAACAAATTCAATGGTTTAACTATTATATTTACTTTAAGATTATTACACAAAGTTTTTAAGAATTTTTATTATTATTATTAAGTATTTGTTATGATTATTGTTAAGAACAGAGTTTAGTTGAAAGGCCATAGGAGGGAAGTTTCTTGGGGAACACATTCCAAACCTGGTCAAAAGCTTTGGATATATCAAGACCAAGGATTTGGGACTCACCTCTATTCTATAAACTTAAGAGATTTGTTCCAGCTGTGTGATATGAAGGAAAGAAGATCTGCTGTAGATATTTTGTGGCAAAATCTCTACCCTCTCAGAACTGATATTATGTAAAGGAATTAAAACTATTTTGATTTCCTTTTGATAAATTCTGATAAAGGGGTTCATACAAAAATAAATATTTTGTCTTATATCATAAATCAGGACTTTTTACCATGAAATTGGGACGACGGGACATAGGGCTTAATAACGGTGACAGTCTCTATATATCAAGACGGAGGCAACCATAGTAATGTAGTATATTATTTACTAGGTACTACAAGTTTACACAAAATAAAAAAATCTCTTATTTCATTTAACCCGAGAACCAAATCTCAAATATGCTCTGTAGAAACATACCGAATAATTACTAAAAACAAAGGTATTCAGACAAAATATTATATTTCTAACATATTTTAAAAAGTTAGGGAGGGATTTATTTTAGAATGAAAAAAATTGTAAGGAGCCTTAACACTAATTATTTAAATAGTCAGCAATATTTTTATAGTTTAATTACCCTTTCTTTCATTCTCCATGTTTGAGTTTTCCAGTCAATACCTTCAATACTTTCTAAGTGTCTTTCTTCATTAAAAGCTAAAGGAAAATCCTTGTCAGAAATACTAAGTTTAGTTAATTCTTTTGCAATATCTTTTCCTTTATCAGGTTTTTCCATTACTTCCATAGTCATTTGATAAATTGCTCTGCCAGTTGAAATACTTCACATATAATTAATTTCAGCTAAAACATTTAAAAATTCTATTAAAACGCATTTATCACAACTTTAAAAACACATGGCTAGACACAACAATCACAGGCTGTCAGAAGGTTGCCAGATTTCCGAAATGAAAATCTCATGAAAATCGACATTGTTAGCAGTGTTGCTGGCTTAACTTTATCCGTAACGTGAGCTCTGTTCGGCAATCAGTTCATTGTAGGACAGTGTAGTGTCGTGTAAGACTAAAAAGTGTAAACAGGGTCTTTCCAGTGCGTCACGCTCCAGGGCTTGAAGCTCTTGAACTGCTGAAAGAGGGATACTTTAAGAAATTTTAAAATTTCGTTGTTTTTAACCTTTCTTGGCTTTATAATAATAATCTCTTTTTAATATCTAATTCCATTTTAAATAAATAATTTTAAAAATCCATCCTTAATCATAAAAAACACGTTTGAAGCACAAAAACCAAAAGAGGGGTTGGTGCATGAGGGGCAAGGGGAAAGAAAAACGGAGTAGCTCAGGTGCATAACACTTTCCGTCACTGGAACGCCATAAAGTAGAACGAAGTGGTCCTGAGCTACTCGGGAGCGCTCTATTTGCGTCACTGGAACGCCACTCAGGTGTAACTATTTAAAAAAGTTTAGTAATTGTCTAGATCTGATTTTGACGAATTTTGTTATACGGGGGTTTTTGGGAGAGCTGATGACGAATCTAAAAGATTTTTTGGCGAAAACGTTTCGTTCTCGAGATATTTATCATCAAAGTTGAAATTTGAACTAATCCTATTTTCACTATATTTCCCCTTCTTTTTTCACACAATTCTCGATTTAAAGCTGAAGTAAAATACAATATTTGATTTTCACTTTTTAAAACCGCGTTTTTCTACGTATTTTCATTATTTTTGCATTAAGAAGTATAGCTTCACTTTCAATCATCAACCGACATCCCAGTTGGCTACAGCGGCGTGTACACATGGTTGCCACATTTTTAAAATAAACTTTCGTAATTTTATTTATAAAAGGTGTAAAATAGACAGAAAACGGGGTTTTAAAAGGGTAAAAATCAAATATTGTATGGGTATTTTAGCTTTAAAGCAGTGGCGTAGCGTGCCTTGGAGGAGCCCCGTATCACAAAAAGTTAGGGGGCCCTAAAAATTTGTTTTGAATACCAAAAAAAAAAGGACTCCTCTTTCCAAAAGCATTGTTTTCCTATTTATAGTTTTTTTTTCTGGGAGTTTAAATTTAACAAAATATCATTTGGCTTTTTTCCAAAACAAAAAGGGTTTAATAAACATTTGAAAAATACTAAACATTTTTTATACTATATACCTATATACTTGTTCTTGCAGAATATAATACAAATTAAGATTACTTTAAAAGAAATAAATTAATGAAATATTTAATATAAAATAATTATTTTAATTTAGGTTGTATAAAAAAATACTTACTATACAGAGAAGGTTCATGAGCAAACTGTCGAAATTATTTTATTATAATCCAATAAAATAAAATCTTAACGATACTACCAGTACGAGAACTGAGCTTATGGTCGTGTCTTAAAAATGTGGTAAACTTTTTACCAAAAACTTACTGTTAAAAATAAAATAAAATAATAATAATGATAAAAATATACATATAAAAAAAATTAAATAATAAAAATAAAATTAAAGATTTACAGTAAGTTTTTGGTTAAAAGTTTATCACATTTTTGAGACCCGACCTCTGTTCTCGATAAAATTTTATTTTATTGAATTATTATAAAATAATTTCGACCGGAAGCTTATGAACCTTCTCTGTATAGTAAGAATTTTTTAAATAACCTAAATTAATATAATTATTTTATATTTACTATTTCGTTAATTTATTTTTTTAATGTAATTTCAATTTGTATTCTATTACGCAAGGACAGAATAGTTTTTCATAGTATACCTATAAAAAGTTTAATTTTTTTAAGATATTTATTACACATTTTTTATTCTTAAAAAAGCCAAATAATATTTTTTTATTGTTTTTCTTATTTCAGCATTTTTTTTCTACCACTAATTTTTGCTTACACACATTTGGGGGCCCCTATAGCCCGGGGGCCCCGTATCATTGATACGGCTGATACGGCGGTAGCTACGCCCCTGCTTTAAAGTAAGAATTGTGTGCAAAAAAAGGAGGAATATGGTTAAAATATGATTAGTTTAAATATTAAATTTGATGATGGATATCTTAAGAACGAAACCTTTCCGCCAAAAATTCGTGATCAGTGCCCCAAAAACCCCCGTATACCAAAATTTGTCAAAATCGGAGTTGCCGCAGGTTTCTAGAGAATTACCAAAAGTTTTTATGCCAAACGAGGTAACATAAAAGAAGGTATTTCAATTTT
Source organism: Listronotus bonariensis (assembly GCA_014170235.1). NCBI lineage: Eukaryota > Metazoa > Arthropoda > Insecta > Coleoptera > Curculionidae > Listronotus > Listronotus bonariensis. The sequence continues at coordinate 79,109 of JACEGR010002937.1, forward strand.
GCAATGCCTTATGGGAAATGTAGTGATGGGTTTCCGCCGAGAGCATTCGATTGCTCCTTAATTGCTTCTGGAGCAAACTTTATTGCTAGCAGCGAATGCTCCGGGAAAAATAAAATGAGTTCCTAAGGAATGCTCCCCGTTGCTCCCAAAAATAAACGCGAGTTTTTCATGACCCATCTCTAGGAAAATGTGTCAAAGGCGAATTCATTTTGCTAAATATATTCTACCACGCACAATTATAGAGACGTCGGTAATGCGCAGTCAGTGCGTAGTCCTGACTTTAGGAATAATCTTATTTCATGTTAGTGATATCCGCAACTACAACCGTCATGGCAGAAAATATCAATTTTTACCGTGCAGCCGTCGCCAGAGTAATTGTTATCTCTGTCTCTTTTTAAATGGTTTCACTTCTTTGCAGCGCACAGACCTGCATCAATTTTAGGCGAATAACCAATTATAAATCGGTAATTACTAATCGGTTGTGTTGACGTTGAATTCATGGATAATACGGTCATGTCAAAGTTGCCACCAATTATTACCAAGGTTATAATTAGGTATGTTTGGCATAGTAAAAACTGTAGTGAAGTGGATTGTAGTGGAGGACTAAAAGTGAAAATAAATTTAAAAAAGTTTAAAAAAGTTTTGATCCCAAACGCGTTTAACTGAGTTATGTCACAAATGTTAAAAATTCAAAAAGGCTTTTTAGCTTTTATTTATAAACAAATAAATTTAATTTCTACATATTTGGGTTTCTTGTACTTGTTCGAACGAGTGGTCCAAAGACTTCTTCGACAAGAGTTAACGTTTTAATAAAATGTACCTAATTTCACGACCTCGAAAATAGTGTAGTTGAGTTAAAACTAGGACTGGATGCCAAACACCTAGTCCTAAATTATACTGGCGATACGAAACGGAAAAAGTTAAAACTAGTTATAACTTTTCGTTTTTTCAAATATGGTTAAATACACGACGTTGATGATGTGTAAAAATGTATGCCTAGTTCTCATGTACGGTAACATATTGCGGAACCTCGGAAGTCCGAAATCACATGACTGCGATATCGAAATTTCATTGGGCTTTCGGCAGCCATGTTGACAAAGTGACAGATCTGTTACAGTCCTGGAAAAAAGTTGAACATTTTTAACTTTTTATGGAATCCGCCGTTTTTTTGTTTACTTTTTTGCTTGTCAGGTATTTTTGTTAATATTGTTAGTTTAAAAGATAGTCTTATTCAAATTTTTTGCCTCCATAAATAGACGACGTTATTAAAATTGCGCCAATCCGCAGTTCCGGATTTACGCATTTTTTTTACATGAGGACTAGCCATTAGAAGCGTTGACAATAAAAAATACGCCCTAACATTCCAACTTCTTTTCGACATACGCATACTCTTTTGGGTTTTTACGCCATATTTACAAATATTTTTGTAGTTCAAGTAGTTAAATTATTGTTTAGTCAGCTGATCATCAATCCAGAAGTCTGACGATTCTTTCTCAATGATTTGCATCCACTAACGAAGTTTGACACTCTTGACAATTCAAGAATGGTTTCGGGCTAGAGCATAAAAGGAATAGAGTAATTGGAGTCCTTTTTAACAAATTTAAAATTTAAAATATAGTTTATACCACTTTATACAATTGTTTAAGTCTTTTTAATCCACTATTTACACATAAAAATGAACACGATATTTACGAAACACTAAAGAAATAACGACATTTTTTTAACAAGGATTTTCTTGACGTCACATCTATTAACTATCAAATGAAAGTTGGGCCTTCTCTCTAAGCACCTTGGTCCTCCACTACAATACACTACACTAAACTTTACCTATTGCGAAACAAAGCTTTTATGGATTTATTTATAAATTAAATGGAGAGATATGGGTACTTCGGTTACCGCCTACGTTCGTTATTTACGTAAGGCGCTATTTAAATACCGCATACGGTAAATTACACCTGTCTGCAAATTTACAAAATTAAAAAGCAAATGATCCTTTCATGTGCGAATACTAAAGTTTGTCCCGTTATTTCAAACACATTTTACTTTAAATTTTCCCACTTTTCCAGATGAATTTTGACTAAGACATTCTTTCAAAAAGCCAGGTCATTGTCGGCCGACAATCTTAACCTTTTCCTTTCTTTTCCACCTGCAACATTTATCCAAAAACCAAAAAGCAAGACTTTATTAAAGATTAGTAGTTTAACTTTACTCTGTGGCTCTATTACAAAAATATTTGTAGAAATCGTCGAAATAAATATTTTAACCTTAAAAATAAACAAAGAAAATATTGTGCGCATGGCAATTCTATTCGCTATTTTTAGTAGCACGCGGCGTTATCAGCCCGCAAATTACTCCATGCGGTAACGTTATTACCACCAGCGACGGTAAAAATCGAATCGCGCATAACTTAGCTGTCATAATAGTGCTTACGCTAATACCGCATGACGTTTCAGCACCACCCATATCTCTCTAATTTCTCCATATTGGCGTTCTCTGTACTTTATGCTTGTTCGTACTTGTGGTCCGTACCATGATACAAAGATTACAAGAAGGTAGGATCAAAAGCGATTCCAAATTGGTTCGCTTTGCGCATGACGTAGCAATGTGACTTTTTTTGCGCAATATTTAAATTTAGGTCCTAAGAAAGCCTGCAATGTTTTTGAATTTAGGTCATTTTTTAAATATAAGGGCGAGTATAGGGAAATATCTTTTAAGAATAATATTACTGTTAATCGAAGAACATAATTTTTAATGTTAACTATCTTAAAATGTTAATATGTGCATAAGCAGAACTTACGTAATAAACCACTGTTTAAAGCACTTTAACTTATACTTAAATTGTTTTAAAGTCACAAAACTGCCAAAAAGCAAAGTTAAATGGTAAACAAACTGTTAAAAACGCGAAAACAAAAGTAGGGTTTCAACTTTGTTTACAAATTTAGTCACATTACTACGTCAGAGACGGTGGTCACGTGTAAAACGTCATGCGCAAGATCCTACCTTTTGTATTTGTTGTATCATGGTCCGTACCAAGGCAAAGAATACAGATCCATAGAAGCTTACAAGTGAGATTTCAGCCACCAGATAGCAAAAGTAGTCCAATCGACCAATAGAAACTCGAGATGGGCATCGACCAATTTTCTGATTGGTCCGGTGCCAAACGACATGTAACTTTAAGGGATGATCCTACAATTTAAAATAAGTAAAAACTCCATATGGATATTATTGTAGAAAAAAGATAAAGAAATTAAACGATGAAAGTAAAATGTTAAAATTTTTACCTCTGCACTGTGGTTGATGTATAGGACTCTTTTTGGCCAAAATTAATAAATGAAAATAAAACTTGTAGATAAAAATATTTTTTTTTGTGATATTAGAGAAATATTGCACAGTAAAATAAGGCACTAATAATACCGGCCTTATTTTGACATCTGAGCTTGCGCAGATGCATGGTTAATAAAGATAGTGCTTGGCTTTATTTATGTCGGTTTTAGGTCGTGCCTTATTTTGGTCCTATTTTAACTTCTGATCTGTTCGTGTAAAACGAACGGCTGCCGAGCACAAAATCGAAAAGTTTTTAGAAGTAAAAATACTTAAAACTTTCATTTTTTAATGTATCTCTTTAATTGTGTAAAACAAAACCCTACAACACAAAACAATAAAGAAAAACATCGAAAAAAGTTTCCCCTTTTTTAGGTTAATGGTACTGTCACAATGTTTTGCAATAACCCTAAATTATGGGTACAAGCACTATTTAAATAAGGCCGGTATTAATAATACCCGAGCTTAATAAGGCAACTTGCAATAATTATCTATTCTCTAAGTATACACAGGTATAAAACTGAGCTATCCGTTTTTTGCTGCAAGGAGCTCTTCCAGATACGATAAAAGACCTTCAAGTTGTTGTTGTAAAGAATTTATTTATATTTAAAATAAATCTAGGATATATTCTGTAGCTATTGTTTATCAGTTGATATAAGCCTTTGTTTATAAAAGTTTTGGATTTTTTTACACTTTGTACAATTTAATGGCTTATAACTTGTTAATTGATATAATAACCAAATCAAAACATTTTTGTTCTACGATAAGAAATCTCTCCAATGACGTTAAAGCTATACCAATATCTGCTATGGTTTAAATAATACTAGTTTAAATTTATACTAGTATATTATTGAAACAAATGTAGACATTAAGAGGAATAGTCACCCCAGTAAAACTTTTTCCTAAATAACTTGGATATTTTAAAAGATTTTTAAATTCGGTCTTCACTGAGCGCTTTGGAATATTATTGTCTAGGCCGCTCTGGAAGCACTTTTTTATTTTTGAATTTTGGTTTTTATTTTTTCCATAAAGGAAAAAATAGGAAAAGTAACTCCAGAGCGGCCTAAATATAATAATTTTATTAAGAATGGCGGAGGAATGAAATTTCCATCTTCACTAGAAAACTTTTAAAATAGGAAAAACGACTGTGAACTTCTGTTTGTTTTAATTACACGTGTTTCCGTAAGACACTTTTATTTGACCAATTCGTGGTTAAAATATTTATAATTAGATCCAAAATTTAGTTGAGGTTTTCTCCCACTACTCCTCGGGGACATACCCGTTCAAGCATTAAATCACTGAAAAAACTTTTTCATAAATTAAATATAATATGTATTAGTAAAAATAATTACTATTCTGATTTTGTGGTTATTCTGGTTGAGTCATTGTATTTTTACTTTCTTTTCTGATTTATTCTAAATCTTATTAGTCGTATTTTTTTAATTTAAAGAGGCAATAACAGTTCTTTTCCTTGAATTAGGGTTTTCGAATTATTTGCATCCGAACCTAGAGATATTGTACAAGAAAACAAAAGCCAAAAAAAGAGACATAACTGCCTTATCATATACGTATGTATACTGGGAGTTTAAGAACTATGGGATCAAACTTTAAGGTGTTATTTTTTATGTTATTTTATAAAAAAAGTTCTTATAAACATATGTCCGGAGTTGCTTTTTACTAAGATACAGGGCGTTAAAATTTAAGAAAAAACCGTTTTCCAAATATTTTATATATGCTTGGGCCGATTTGAATAAAATTTGGTACATTTATTTAAAGTAGTAAGGCGCTTATTTATTTCTGACTATATTGTTATTATTGGGTCCAGTGGCGTCTCAGTTGGTACCGCAACTTATATTTTTGAGCAAAAAAGCACGCAACTGACTTTTTTGACGTTTTTATATATTTTTTTATAATTAGGCAATTAATAATACAACTTTTTAGTCTTTTGTTTTTTCTTCGTATCTCGCATTGTTTTCGAGAAAAAAATTAAATACACTTTAAGTAATTCTAAAAGTAGTCCTAAACAACATAAAATAAAATCTAAAATGAAAAAATAAAGAATATCGATCTTAGTAAATAGGGAAAATAACAATTTTCGATAAAATACACCACTGATAATTTATTTTAAGGCAAATATATGTTTTATTTTAATTTTTGCTTTTTATATCATGTTGTCTATGGGTAGTTTTTAGAAGAAATTAAAGTAGCTATAATATTTTTTCTAGAAAACGAAGGTAGATACAAAAACATAAAAAGAATAAAAAGTTGTATTATTAATTGCCTAATTATAAATAATATAAAACGTCAAAAATGTCAGTGGCGTACTATTTTTTCTTAATAATATAAGTTGCGGTGCCCACTGAGACGCCACTAGACCAAATAATAACAATATATTTAGGGCTAAATAAGCGGCCTTATTACTTTAAATAAATGTGCCAAATTTTATCCCAATCGGCCTAAGCATATTATATGTAATGTATAAGCATATTAGAAATATTTAGAAAAAAACTGATTTTTTCTTAAATTTTAACGCCCTGCATCTCGGTAAGGAAGCAATTCCGTACATATGTTTATGGTAATGTTTTTCATAAAATAACATAAGGAATTACACCTTGAAGTTTAATCTCATAGTTCTGAAACACCATGTATAGAAAAAGCTACGTATTCGCTTTGAAAATTCATTTTCTCGACGTTTTGGAGCCTAAATATTACGAAAAATGTATTTTCACAACAAAAATTTTTCTGTCTGTGTGTGGGTATGTGTCTGTAAGTGTGTTTACTCGATAATTTTTGAACCGTTAAATTTATCGATTTGAAATTGGTACAAAACTTTTTGCCACAAAATCTCGGTCGAGGCCGTTAATAGGCAAAATCGGTGGGGTGTATTTAGAGGGTTAGAAAATAATAAAAAAAACATTCCTTCTATTTGAGCTGAAATTTTTAGCATTTCGTTTGTCCGGGATGAAAAATTCGGTTTTGCTGCAATTTCTTTAAAATATTTTTTAAAAAATTGAACCCCTTAATATCCCAAATATTCTGATTTTCAATGGTTGAAAGCTACATGAAAATGATGTTTTATTATTTTTTAGCGTTATTGTTTAAATAATAGTTATAAACAAATGCATTGTTTATAAGATGATCAAAACATTTTTTTCTATTCCAATTGTTGATATAGATTATGATTTTTAAAGAAAAAATTATTTCTTAAAAAATGTATTTATTGCTAAAAAGTGCATTTATTAATTAACAACCATTTTTTACCACTAAATATAAAGATTCAGGAACTTTTTTTCTTTAAAAATCATAATCTGGAATAGAAAAAAATTGTTGATTATCTCATAAACAATGCATTTGTTTATAATAAGTATTTAAACAATATGGCTAAAAAATAATAAAAATTATTTTCATGTAGCTTTCAACCATTGAAAATCAGAATATTTGGGATATTAACTTTTTTTTATTACCCTTATGCAATTTTTGATTTTTAAATGCTTTGATTGTTAATAAAAAGTTGAAAATTAACATTTTTAAATTTTCTCAACGGAAATCCATTTTTATACCTCTTAAGAATAACTCAACACCATGAAAAAACTCTCAAGGTTGTAGTTGAATAATAATCGGGCTTTTTATGTTAACATTCGAATAAAAAAGTTGTTAATTAACTAATGGATAACTAATAAAAACTGGGGATAAAAATTTTTGGCTGGCAAATAATTATTTATTTATGTATCCTAATTGTGACATTTTTTTTTATTTTTTAATTTTCAAATTTAATATGACAAAATTATTTTTTTTGTTGCCGTGTCCGAGGGAAGGACCGCGCGCAAATGTCAGACTGCCTGCTTTTAGCGCTATTTTCGGGGCTAAAAATTATAAATATTTAAGATACAGCTCCGGGAAGTGAGACTTTTTTAGGAAATTTCTTCTTTTTTTTAAATATTTTTTTAAATTTTAAATATCTTTTATAGTTTTTAAGATATTAAAAAAACCTATTTTTTTTTGTTTATAGTTTATAACTTTTGCAATTTTTATCGGCCCCTTTCGGAAGTTTTCCTTAAACATTCTATACATTATTCTGAATCGAATGACACCTTGATCGTAATTTTCGGAGAATACACAAAAAGTTACCCAAAAAGGTACATGTTGACTAGAAAAGATATATTATTTCAGACTTTTTTACTCTAAACATTTTTAGACTCCAAGAAAAAGAGTAAACAATGTGCTAAAAGGACGTTCCAAAAAGTCACTTTGATTAGGATTTTTAAAACTTCGTTAACACATACTTATAAGTGTCCTTTATACACAGTTTTTTTTAATAAGCCTAAAATTTTTCTATTTAACATGTATGTTAGTCCTATCCTGACGGGACGTTTTAGTTTAGGGAACGTTTAATTAAATATTATTCTAAGTTTTGTTACAATTTTCACCAAAAACTGAAAATTGAATTAAAATTTCCTGAAAAAAAACACATAAGAGCGGTACTCGTATTCGAGTTATCTCAAAAAATGTAAAAAGTCAATATATTTACATACTACAAAATGACGGTACTTTAAAAATAATCCAAATACCTGAGTGGGATGGCCATATTTTCAAAACTAATAAAGTAGGATGTACTTAATGGGCTATTTTTTTAAAAGCTCTTTTAAAGATCTTATTATTCGTAATATAATATTCAGGATGATTTATTAAAAAAAAAATACTTTTTAACCTTACCTGTATATTATTACTAATATCACCATACAAAAGATTTTTAAAAGAGCTTTAAGAAAATACTTCGTCAAGAACATCTAACTTTATTAGTTTCGGAAACACAAAATCCACCGAGAATCCTCTAGATTAATGTTTTGCCATTTTGTATTAGAAAAAGATAATGACTTTATATTTTAGGATTATAAAGTACTCATCAGGAGCTTTAAAATGATGTGCCACAAGATCCCCCTTTCCGTTTAACTTTTTTCCAAGATGGCGTCCTCGCCATCTTGAAATGTTCATCTGTCAATTGCACTCTAAAAAATAGTATTTATGCATCAATTTCATATTTTAAAGTATAACTTTTTAAAATTAATCCGATCAAAAAATAAAGGGGAGGAGACATTAAAGAAATGCACTGTATACATATAAACGAAACCTTCCTCTTAAATCACTCTATCTTAAAAAAAACACATCAAAATCCGTTAAATAGTGAAAAGAAACTTATAACGTAGTTATAATGCATTTTAGTTTTAAGATTTTTTTTTAATATAACATCTTATTGACCCACCCTCTATGGCAATTGTATATTTTTTTATAAACCATAGATACCTGTACACAATTCCTATAAACACTTTTTTTTTTATTGCAATAGTAACGTCAATATCGATTTTAAATGTAATTTATTTTTTTAAACACTCTGTATATTTTTTAAAAATTATAATACGTATAAACCTTCCTCTTGAATCACTCTATTTATAGAATCAAGCATCAAGATCTGGTCAATATCGAATTTTAAATATAAACTATTTTTTTAAACACTCTGTATACGTTTTTTGAATAGTAATTTACATATAAACCTGTCTCTTGAATCACTCTATCTAATAAAAAAAAACCTATCAAAATCCGTTGAATAATATCGCATTTTAAATGTAAACTATTTTTTAAACACTCTGTATACGTTTTTTAAGGGTATTATTATACAAATAAACCTTCCTCTTAAATTACTTTATTTATTTTTAAAAAACTACATTAATATCCGTTAAGTATTATCGAATTTTAAATGTAAACTACTTTTCAAACACTCTGTTTATGTTTTTTTTTAGATATTATTATACATATAAACCTTCCTCTTGAATCACTCTATCTATAGAAAAAAACCGCACCAAGATCTGTTGAGAATAGTAAGGTCAATATCGAATTTTAAATATAAACTATTTTTTTAAACACTCTGTATATGGTTTTTTGGATAATATTATACATATAAACCATTCTCTTGAATCACTCTATCAAAAATCCATATCAAAATTTGGATATTATTATACCTATAAAATTTTCTCTTGAACAATTCTATCTCCTAAAAAAATCGCATCAAAATCCATTGAGAATAGTAACGTCAATATCGAATTTTAAATATATGCATATGTTTTTTTTTATTATTATACATATAGACCTTTCTCTTGAATCGCTCTATCTATTAAAAAAACCGCATCACAATCCGTTGAGTACTTTTAAAGATCTAAGCATACAGACAGAAAAAGGGACTTTACTTTATACTATGTAGTGATAGAGAAAGTTATTTTTTTATGCGCTTGGGCGTATAGCGCGCCAACCAACTCAATTGTAAAATAAAATCACAAAACGCCAAAGAGAATGGAGAAGGGGAGAGAAACAGTTGATTTACCCCCACCAATTAAAAATGGCACACAACTGCGACTGGTGATTGTGTTCAGCGACCGAAACAGCTCGTCAAAGTTTTATTTTATTCTTGCTTAAAGTTGGTAAAAGCAGGTGCTTGGTTAAAAGCAGAGTTTCTTTATGAGAAGGGGTTTAGACATAAGCAAGACCGGTGATAGCTTTTGTCAGGGACGTGAGGGTGTGAGAATTACGATTTCGGTTGGCAGTTCTGTTCAAAGTTGGTAGCGTTATCAGCTGATGACAGAGTCGTGCCTTGTCGAAGCTTTGTTTGGTAAAAACTGTGGAACTTTGCCATTTTCTTTTTGGTTGTATATTTTGCAAGGATTTCCAGTTGTTAATGTTTTTGGTTAGTTTAGAGACTTCACATATTATTGGTTCGGACTCGTTTTATTTTAGAGATTTTGATAGTGTTTAGTCGAATAGTTTTCAGTCATTCGTGTTTTTATATACATATGATACTGATGAGTGTCCGCTAATTAATGGTACACAGAAAAACCACAGATTTCTTATGCGAAAATACCCATTTAGGATTTAAACAAACATACCTGTATCCAAAAGTTAATGATAAGGAAGATACGGGGTGTTAAAGGGATATAAATATTTTTTATTCATGTATTTCGATAATTTCTGATATGTTTTAAACATTTTAAGAAAACTCGGTATTCAGGAGTACTTTCGGGTGCACTGAACAACTAAAACGTGAATACCTTAAAAACGGTTGTCAAGACCGATTCTTACTAAGTATACCTTTTTTGTGCAGAAAGCATAGAGAAGCTTACCAGTTTACATACATACAGAGTAGTAACAAAAAATTGGGTAGTTTTAGAGAATTTTAAATAGTGTACCCATCGCCCTCTAGTCTACACACAAAAATTAATATTCGATCTGAAAAGCTAATGTTTAAAAACCCCGAGATACCGTTTTATTAAGATATTTAAAAAGGGGGGAACATGTATCGAAATAAATCTACTTTTTTTTTTACTATGACACCCCCTTATTATAAACTTTTGGATATTGGGTATGTTTGGTTAAATATTAATATTTTTGCATAAGGAATCTGTGGTTCTTCTGTGTACCATTCATTAGCGGACACCTTGTATACAAAGTTTTTAAAATGGTTTTTCACTTACGGAACCATGAAAATGTTTTGCTCTGCCAGGTACCTCATCGTCCTGTCGTCGCTTTGATAATTTTTAATTTTCAATATTTAAACCACATTTATGTTTTTGTTTTAGGTTATGCCTATTAAAATAATCCAATAAATTTTGTTTACAACATACAGTTCTTTTTGTTTTCTCCTTAATTCTACGCCACTGATCTGCCTAAAATCAAACATGGCCGAAAATGGCCCGACTTGACGTCACAGCCGCGCTAGCCAATATGGCGAATGTCGTGACCTTATCTCATCAATCGACTTTGGTTAAAAGTATGGATTTATTTATAATTTTTTGTTTCAGTACGCACTTTTTGCGTAACATTTTTGTGTCTGAATCAATACTATCAGCCAAATATCTTGCGAACTTTAACCGGTTTGATGGTTAACTTAACACGGCGGGATTACTCCTCATGCGCATGAGAAGTTCTTTTTTCGGCTTGCTATTGGCAGTTATAAATGTCAAAACTCTTGACTTTCAATATGTTCAATATGGCTGATGTTTTGTGATTGTTGTGGCTGTTTATTTGTTTTGTGTTTTATTCGGTTTAATTTTACGTGTGACCTGTGTTATAAATATAAATTATTGAAACAACATTTGTGTAAATTTAATGGTTTTTTAAATAAAGTATTTTATAAATTATTTACGTTGTTTTTTTATGAATAAAAACAAATTAACACTTTATGTAAGATTCATTTTTTAACAAAATATTATATACATTAATATTTTACATAAATACGTAAAATATATTTAATGAATATCTTGCTGGAGGTAAAAACACAATAAACCAATAAAGGATTTCTGTGTGCGTCACTCCATATTTACAAAATTTCCTTGAACTGTAAGACAGACAAATGACCAGTTTAAAAAGTATTAATAGTGATAAAAATTATACTAAAGCAAAAAAATAAAAAGGCCTAAACACTAAATAACTGACCCAGTTGAGGTACAAACCAAGATTAGAGTGTGTCTACTTAAGTTCGTACCATAAGGCAAACTATTTTTAATTTTACGAAAAAATTCAACCATCCCATATTAATTGTTTTCGGTGATAGGTATATAAAATATCTTAAAAATTATGAATTTTTCTTAAGAGGAAAGTACACTTATTTTTGTCAATATCGAAAATTTGTGGAAAAAAGATGTTTAGGATTTAGATTTTTTTTCTGCAATACCGAGCATTTTTGAGCTTCCTTTACAAAAGTATTTTATTTCAAGATAAGTAAGTATCCAGTATTGTGGTAACGTAAATTTTCATTGTTAATTAAAACCTACAATCTTATCTGCTTCCTCATACCTAAAAAACAAGTATTTAGATATCGAATAAAATGGACCAAGCACAGTGGCCTATGGAAACCGAAATCGTACTACGCTTTTCTCAGTATAAGTCGTTCGCTCTTAATTAACAGATGAGGGTATATTTTCCTAATGCCGGATCTTAGACTATATGGTCTAGTCTTTCGAACCACCAACTTTTATTTTTTGTGAGGATGTGTTATATAATGTTTTATATAATATGTTTATAAATTAAAGCAAACTTACCAAAGTAAAGGATCTGCTCGAAAAGCTACACTTCTTAAAGGTCTAATTTTACATAAAATGAAGAAAAACGAAAGTGTAAGAGAACATTTAAATACATTTTTGGATACAGTTAACATAATGATCTACATAGTATAATGATGTTTTACTCATTTCCATCTACATTTAAAAAATTTAGAATAGCTATAGAATCTTGTGATAAATTACCCTCTCCAGAAAAATTAAAAATAAAAATTTTAGAAGAAGGTGTAGCTAGATGTAGCTAGAACCAATATTAACCCAACCGTAAGCACATATAAAGAAATAAAAAATATAAAAATAACAACTAAAGAAACATAGAAAAACAGTGAAATGCAACAAGTGTAAACGTTTTGGACACGAAACACGCGACTGCAGAACCAAAAAGTTCAAATCAGACCATGCATCTTTTAAAGCTGAAGAAATATGCATAACAGTGCAAAACAAAGCAGAGAAGAATCAGAGTTGCTGTCTTGATGATAGTGGATGTACATCACATTTTTGCTCAACAAAAGAATATTTTTTCCGAAATTAATAAAATTTTTGAAACTGAATATTTGAAAAAGCTTCAAAAAATCAAACGGTAGGTACAAATTCAGGGAACAGGTGAAATAATACTTAAATTATTCGAAGATTTAACATTAAATTTACCAAATACACTGTATATACCCAGTGGCGGCGCCAGGTTTTCTTTTAAGTTGGGCGATACCCGGCAGAACATTTTCGAGGGTGGGCAGCCAAATTTGCTAGTAAAAACTTTAAGGTACGATTTGTTGTATTAGTCTAAAATAAAAAGTTGATACAAATATGGATCCCCAAACTCTCTGTTTTTAAGATACAGGGTGATAAACTTTTAGGAAAATATTGGTTTTTAATAAATATCTTAAAAATCATTTACCAATTTTGTTTAAACTTGAGGCTAATATTTATAGCAGTCAGTTATTTTTTATGCATTTTTTATTGTTTTTTTTAAATATGCAAGTAAAGAACCCGCTTTTTAATTCCTCGTTACTACTATGACAGTAGTATCCAAGTAGTGTACTAGGAACCTTCTAAGGATGCCAACCACTCGCGCTGGCGAAACGTTAAAGATACAAAATCTACAACTAACTAAAACACTTTTTGAATACAAACACCAATAGTTTATTTTATAGTCACATTTTACACAACCATTTCTTTTTGATGACTCTCAACATATCAAAAAAGATAGCAATCGCATATGCATAATTTTTTAATGCAAGGCGTGCACTGAAACGGTAAGCAAGAAGTGACGTGGCGGTAAGGTGTTGATCCAGAGGTAGGTGGAATCTTTAAAACCTGCGTAAAAAATGCAGAAGTACGTATTAAATTATGATGATGTAACAGTGTTTGGCATGTGTGTGAAGTCAGTAAGGCCCCCGAAATATTTAATTTTTAAGGGCTTTAAAGATATCACCTTCCTCCACTTCGCCGCCACGTCACTTGCTTGTCACTTCAGTGCGCACCTTGCCTAAGATTTCTGTGATTTAGATGTATTGAATATAAATAAATGGTTGTTAAGAACAAAATGGATTATTTTTTTAAAAGGGGATTTTCGCATTTTTTTCGTTTCTTGCTCAATAAGCAGGTTGGGCAAACGATTGAGCGAGAACAATTTAGGTTGGGCGTTCGCCCAATTGCGCCCACCCCTGCCGCTACCACTGTATTTACCTAATCTATCAACAAATTTGATGTCCGTTGGAAAAATTACAAATAAAGGATACACGGTAATATTAAAAAAAAAGATGCTCTAATAAAAAACAGAAAAGTATACACGATTTTAACAGCCGAACGAAAAGATAATCTGTACTACATCAAAGACAAAAATGAAGAAGAAAGATCATACTACTCCAACCAAATGATGACAGGCATGAAAAATTGAGACACATAAAAGAAGCCGATCTAAAATCTGCGATAAAAATAATATTTTGAAGGGTCTAGAATTTAATTTGGCAGAAAAACTAAAAACATATGAAACATGCATAAGGGGTAAAATGTCAAGATTATCATTTTCAAAAAGGGAACATAAAGTAGAACTTTTATTAGAAATCATCCTTTCCGATGTTTGGAAATCATTTAAAGTAAAATCTTATGGCGGTTCTCAATATTTGGTAACATTTAGATACTTACACTCTAGATACTGCAAAACTGATTTTTTTAAGCACAAAAATGAAGTTTTAAATTAGTTTAAAATTTATAAAAACAAAGTCGAAAATAAGCACAATACTAAAAAAGTTTTTATAAACTAATCATAAAAAGGCTAAATATTGAAACAGAGAATTTAATGAATTTTTAAGAAAATTTGGTATTAGAAGAGAATTTGGATTGGCAGAAAAAAATCGAACACTTCTAGATAAAGCAAGATGTTTACTGATTGGAACCAAATTACCTTTATTTTTTTGGGCCGAAGCCGTTAATACAGCGAACTATCTGATTACCAGATCTCTGTCCCGATCATTAAATGGTAAAACACCTGAAAAGTGGGTTCACCGTATACTGTCGGTTAAACACTTGCACGTTTTCGGATCAAAAGTTTTTATATTCCACAAAAATCGAACAGAGGAAAATTTGCACCAAGAGCCGAATAAGGTATTTTCATAGGATACTTGGAAACATCAAAAGCATACCAAATATGAATGCCAAACCAAAGAAAAATGTAATATCCAGAGATGTTAAAATTATTGACAATAAAACTAGTGATTTTTATCCCATGATGATAATGACCACAATGTACTTAAAAATAAAATAAATATAGAAGAAATCAAAAAAGAAAAATCTGTCAAACAAAACAATTTAGAAATTGATATTCACATTCAAAGAGCCATACACCATATAGAAGAAAAAAATGGTCTAAACAGGGATAAAAGTGTTCAAGGTGAAAATCAAAATTAAGAAATAGAATCAATCAAAATATAAGAAATAAGAAACAAGAAAGAGGACTTATTAGAAATTGAAATGTTTTCAGAACTAGAAGAAGTAAAAAGCAAATGTAGGCAAAAAAATACAGACTCCAAAGTGGACTAAAGATTTTGTATCATATTTTATTGGAGAAAGAGATGCAGAAGAAAAACAATAGATAATGAATGGAGTGAAGCTATTAAAAGTGAAATAAGGGCTCACATAAGAAATGGAACATGGGCAATCACTGATTAAAAACTACATAAAAACCTAGTTACAAACAAGATGATATTAAAAGAAAAATTTAATGCAGATGGCAGTTTAGAGAGAAGAAAGGCAAGACTTGTTACTACAGTGTTTACTCAACATCCAGGTATTGATTATACCAAAACGTATGGACCAGTAACAAGAGTTTCATAAGTATATTGTTAGCTTTAGCAGCAGAAGAAAATTTAAAACTTTATCAATTTTGCATAACAACAGCATACCTCAATGGTGCAATTAAAGAAGAAATTTACATGCAAGTACCAAAATATTTAAAAAAATATCTACAAGACATAATTTTAGAAGAAAGACTTAAAGATAATAAAGATTGTTTTTAAAAGCCACAAAAATGTTGCAAGATCGTAAAATAATATGGTTTGAAAGTACAACCATTGCAATAAATCAACAAAAATATATCAACGACTACTTAAAAAATTTAAAAATTAAAAAGTGCTATGAAAGAACATTTAAAAATTACAAAAAGGAAATTTAGAAAAGTTACCAAAAGTTTTTTACCAAAATTTAATTGGATCGCTGATGTACTTTTTGGTAGCAACTCGACCAGATATTTCTTTCGCAGTTAGTTATCTTAGTCAGTTTAACAACTGCTACGGTTTACAACGTAATTATTTATCACGTTTAGCTTCTCTGTTATATGTATTTTTTTTTCAAAACACATTTTTAACTTTAAAAATCAGGTCTTAAATTTAATAACTAAATAAATAAAAGACATGGTGTGTCCCAAGACCGAAAAATAAATTAAATAGTGTATAAGCTTGCTATTAATTGCATTTTATTTTGTAGTTTTCTTGCCTTTCATATTTTTTTATAGTGGTTTTACGGCAAATCGACTATCAAAAATCTGCAAACATTGCTACCAAAGATTTTTGTTTTATCACATTTGTATTATGCAATATGTCTTTAATAATCCTTTAACCATCTAAATACTGCATCCAGATTAGCGGGAGAGAAAATAAAGTATACCTACTTTAGAACAAGCTACAGGGCTCGTTAAGTTTGAAAATCAAGTAATTCAACATAAATTTATAGTGGAAGAATCAATAAGGAGTCTTCAAGTAGATGTCTTATCGGTATTGATTTTTGCGTCAATATGGAACAAAGATAAATTGGCAATAAAATTGCAAGTACAAATGTAATGAAGTCATACCTTGCTGGAAGAAAAAAGTAGCTTGAAGGGCAAGCTAACAGTAGAGAGAAAAGAAAGCTTGAGGAGCAAGCTAAAAGTAAAGAAAAAGTAAGCTTGAAGGGCAAGCTTATAGTGAAAAGAAAGTGAGCTTAAGGAGCAAGCTAACAGTGAAGAAAGATAATTTGCTTGAAGGGCAAGCTAATGGTGAAGAGTAAAATGAGCTTAAGGATTCAGCAAACAGTGATAAGATTGGAACAAAATGGAGTTTGGACAAGAAAAACAAAAGAGAAGGCGCCAGAGTCTCCCTTGATCAAGAGGTATTAATTCCAGCTAGGTGTAATATAGTTTGTAATGCAATCCTAAGAATAATGTCTAGAGTTACGACTCAGCACTTTGTAATTAAACTAGTGTAGACCAAGCAAGGGATGCTAGTGGAAAGAATCCTGTGTAAAAGAAAAGAAACATTTTCCCAGGGATGATAAATACAACAGACAAAGAAGTGCTTATAAAATGCAACAGTGTTGTAGGAATAGCATATGACGCAGAAATTTAAACACAAAAAAAAGGACACTTTGTATACGGAACGCCTAAAATCTTATAAAGAAACCATAATACAAGAAAATGACAAGAATATCATACAGAAGTGGACAAAATAAGATAGGTTAAGGTACATCTGTTAATAAAGAACAACAGAAACGGGTTGACGAGTTTAAAACTATGGAGAACGAAGGGATCTACATATTAAACAAAATTAGAAATATTGTGAAAATTATGGTCAGACAAGTAATTTAGAATCCGAGAGTTTTGGTAATAATAAACAAACAAATATTATATAATAGAAAAGTGCGTAACTGTATAAAACCAAAATTATAGCTATTTATGTATCAAGGGCGTTACTAACCAGAACAAACCAGTAAAGCCCGTAGTGCATACAATGCTTTATGTTTTACCCAAAAAAGAGTTTTTCAATGACTAATTACATTATTTATTCGCAATATAAAAAATAAGTTGCACCTGTACCTGTATACGTAAGTAGATAATAACTGGTGTTAAGTTTGACTTTGATGTTTCTCATCAGATCAGTTAGTCAGTTGGCATTTTTTATTTAACGATTTGCTCAAAATGGAAGAAATTCCACAAAATATAAGAGAAAAGGCCATAAAAGCCACCGAAAATCTTTTGCCAGTTAAATCAAGGCAACAGTATGATCGGAAGTATGGCATATTTGGTATTTGGAAAGATGCGAACGCTATTCTTCAAATAACCGAAACCGTTTTCATGGCATATTTTCAGGAAGCAAGTATTTAAGTCCCGTGTCAACAAACTCCCTCTTACCTCGCTTAAGACACCCACGGTACGTAAGTATTTAGGCTTTTAGCCTTCGTGGTTTGTCCAAAGATAAAAAAAAAAAAAAAAAAGTTATTGATTTTATTTTAATACATATGTTTAACAAACTTTATTATTTTTAGTCGGAAAAATACAGTCCGAACTCTCTCTGGACCAAGTATTCCACCCTAAGGTCTACGTTGATGGTCTATGAAAATATAGACTATCGTCTCATATCTTTTTAAAAGTTAAGTCGAAAGGATACGTCCCGAAAAGTTTTGGAAGGAGAAGAAATATTAAAATTTATTAAGAGTGCTCCTGATGATATCTACTTGGTACACAAAGTCATATTGGTAATGGGTGTTTTTGGAGGTTTAAGACAAGATGAGTTGGTCAAAATTACTATTAATGACATTGAAGATAGAGGAACATTCTTGGTTATAAAGGTACCACAAACTAAAACTTCAACTTCAAAAAGTTTTACTATCATTGAAGAAGATTCAGGCGCTTTAAATTTAATAAAAAAGTACACAACATTAAGACTAGCTGGAATAAAGGAGCAAAGATTCTTTCCTACCAATAGAAAGGGTCGATGTACAGTACAACCCATTGGAAAAATTACCATAGGAAGCGTCCCAACATTGATCGCAAAATTTTAAAAATTGGATAATGCAGAAGCTTACACCGGCCACTGTTTGCGTCGCATATCGTCAACTTTACTTGTTGAGGCAGAGGTGCTTCGTTTGAAACGCTAAAACAACATGGGAAATGGAAAAGCTTTTCAGTAGCTGAAGGATATATAGAAGAAAGTATTTCATCCAAAAACAAAGTAGCCAAAATGATTGCCAATTCAGTTAATTCCGAGGTTAATTCCGTATCGACTATTGAAAATTCTTTAATGGACTGTTCTTCTATACAAAATAGCGTTAGTGCTACCACCGCTGCTACCATCACAAAAAACACCGACCATTCTATAGTGAGATCAGCTACATTTTCCGGGACATTTCAAAATTGTAATTTTTATTTTGGAAATAAAGTTTAATTTTTAGTATTGTTTAAAGAAAAATTATTTTTGTATAAACTTGATCTTTATTGTGAGAGAAATAAAATTGGATAGGCAATAAAATTTCCATATTAGCGCATTAGGGCAATATAAGCGGGCATTATCATAATGCCCGCTTATAATGCCCTAGGTGTGATAGCAGGTATTATTGCTACCATAACGTATTCCGTTTCTAAGGTATTACAGATCAATAATAGATGGGTAAAACATAAAAATTTTAAAGTGAATGATCCCTCGCTTACAGAAAGGCTTCCCGCTCTTGCACATCGTCGAGCTGTGGGGGATTTATCGCCTTTTATTGGTACTTCCATGGCTTCTGCTCTTTTTTTATCTTTGGACAAACCACGAAGGCTTAAAGCCTAAATACTAACGTACCGTGGGTGTCTTAAGCGAGGTAAGAGGGAGTTTGTTCACACGGGACTTAAATACTTGAAGATTTGGAGGGGAAGGAAAGACCTCCGCGGGCAGTAGGTTCCACAGTCTAGAAACTCTAGGGATAAAAGAACGAACAAAGTGAGAAGTTCGGGGCCTGTCCAGTTGGACCGTATAGGGATGCATACGCGCGGAACCAAGAGTTTCTCTGTTGGGAACCGTGAATGGAAAAACTATACTGGACAATTCTTCAGAGCAGAAGCCATGGAAGTACCTATAAAAAAGCAAAAATCCCCCACAGCCCCACGATGGGCAAGAAAGGGAAGCCTTTCTGTAAGTGAAGGATCATTAATGAGACGAATAGCTCTTCTTTGAATAGAATCAAGAATGCTTAGGGTCGTGGGGGACGCCATGCCTTAGATATGGGAACAATATTCCAAGGGAGGTCGAATTTGGGACACATATAAAGTGTATAAATTAGAAGCAGAAAAGTACTATTTGGCTCGAAAGAGAAATCCAAGCTTTTTGAAACTGCCGTGGCTATAGATACAATGTGTGCCAGTTAAGGTTACTTTCAAATGTGACGCCCACAAGATTGAAGGTGTCTTTGCTCTGTAAAACTTGGCCGCTCATAAGTAGAGGATGAATATTTGATGACTTTTTTGCAACAAGGAACATTGTGTGAACATATTGTGTTTTGGATGCATTAAAATGGACGAGATTTTTGGCGCCCCAATCCAATATTAAATTAAGATCCTGCGAAAGAGATATCTGCATCGCTCTGCGTTTGTTTTCCAAGTCAGGTTTAGTGATGGATTTAGGAACCTGAAAACTGGAGTGAAGGGTACTATCGTCGGCGAAACTATGAATGGAATTAGTTGTGGACGAGAGAAGGTCGTTGATGTGAAGAAGAAACAATGTTGGTGCCAGAACTGAGCCCTGAGGGACTCCAGCATTTACTTGATGAAAGCTTGAAGAATGGCCGTCCACAATAACTGATATACTTTGATCAGATAGATAACTAGAGAGCCAAGTACAGAGTTTAGTTGAAAGACCATAGGAGGGAAGTTTATTAAGAAGTGCGGCATGCCAGACCTGGTCAAAAGCTTTGAATATATCAAGAGCCACGATCTGGGACTCACCTAGAAACTCAAGAGACTTATTCCAACAGTGTGATACGAAGGAAAAAAGATCTGCTGTAGATCTTTTGTGGCGAAATCCATACTGCCTGTCATGCAAAATTTTGTGTTTTTCTAAGTACTTAAGAATTTGTGAATTAATTAATTTTTCCATTACTTTACAAAGAACTGAGAGAATTGAAATTGGTCTATAGTTAGATGGAAGGGATTTAGATCCTTTCTTGGGAATAGGTTGAACACGTGCAGCTTTCCAGCTTTCCGGAAAGATACCTGTGTCGTAAGAAATTCGAGAGCCGAGTTAAGATTGGTGCAAGTTCTGGAGCACATTTTTTTAAAACGATTGCTGGTATGCCATCCAGCCCAGACGATTTCTTGGTGTTAAGGGAAGAAAGGATACGCTTAATGTGTTTTACTTTAAAAATAATATCGGGCATTTTATGAGGAACTGGGATAACCGCTGAAATTGGATGATTTACGGGAGGGTCAAGGGTTGAATTGGCAGCAAATTTTTTGGCAAATAGTTCTGCATTTCTTTAGAGGTAGAAATTATTTCATTTTCCAAAGTTAGTGGTGGGAAAGAACTGGTACAAAAATTCCTACTTATGTTTTTCGCAAAGGACCAGAAGGATTTGCTGCCATTTGAGCAAGAAAGAACTTTGTTTTTAATATTATTGTCGAAGGAGTCTTTGGCTTCAGAAATCGTTTGATTGTAGTAGTTTCTTACTTCAATGCTGGCCTGTCGGTTTTCTGGACTAGGATCCTGTAGAAACTTCTTGAGAGCCTAAACTTTTAAAATTCTAGCTTTATCACAAGATTTGGAAAGCCAGGGTTTGTTATTGGATTGTTTGGGGTTCTTGATGGTGTGTGGAATATAGGTTTCAATGCCCAATTGAATTGATTCAGTTAGTTGATTGCAAATTTGAGAAGGATCACGAGAAGAAAAGCAGATGGAATTCTAGGGGTAAGTGGCGAAAAAGTCCCTTAGGCCATCCCAATCGGCTAAGTTGTAGTGCCATACGGTGCGTGGTGGCATGTATTCATTTACCTCGGGATGTGCAGGGTAAGAGACAGTAACTAAGTCCTGATCTGAGCCACCTAGGAGTGTTGTGACAAATGTTTCATAGAGTTCGGGGTTGGTAGTAAGAAAGAGATCTAGGGGATTTGAACTATGATGTGGGGCTCTAGGAAAGTAGGTGGGTTTCATAATAAGGTTGGTAAGAGAGTTACTGACTGCGAAGATTTCGGCTGCTCTGCCTTGGGGGTCAGTTTTTGAAGAGGCCAGCCAATCCTTATTATGGACATTAAAGTCGCCAAGCACGATTACTTCAGCCGATGAAAAGTGAGAAATTATGTTTTCAATCTTTGTTGAAAAAAAGTCAAAGAATTCGACATAGGAATTATTAGATGGGGACCGGTACAAACAGCAGATAAATTTAGTTGAAGACCTAAGGGAAAGTTTGAGCCAAAGGATATCAGGCTTACCCGATTCAAGATTGGAAACTCGAGCATAAGCCAGATCGTTGCGGACGTAAGCACATACGCCACCATGTGGGCGGAAAGACGAAATAAGCTCGTACCCTGGGAACAGAAGGTGGCTGGTTGAAGATTTAGAACTTATTTGTGTTTCCGTTAGAAACAGTATGTGGGGCTTAGATTACTGAAGGTGATGGTGAACGGAGTTTATATTGGTGTTAAGCCCACATATGTTTGCAAAAGAAATTAAACTTCTCGATGAAGGCTTCCCGGATGCACCCCTCGCCCGGAGATCCGAATGGAGGAGTATTTTAACTCCGGAATATTTTACTTCCGGGTGTGCCGCCATCATTTGTACATAGTTTGGGGGACTAAAAGGAAAAAAAAAAGAAAGAGGAGGAAGAAGGAAAACTGACTTACACACCCAGATCCCAAAACGTCCGTTAAGACTTCACGGGTCCTTTAAAGGGTGAGTGGGGTGGTACCTCCTCAGGCGAGGAAAGCTCCTCTACCACCTACCAAGCTCTAACGAATTGTCCAAAATAGTTCCTCAACTCGCAGTTCCCACCAGGGAAACTTGTGGTGCCGCACATATGCATCCCTATACGGTTCAACTGGACAGGCCCCGAACTTTTCACTTTGTTCGTTCTTTTATTCCTAGAGTTTCTAGAATATGGAACCTGCTGCCCACGGAGGTCTTTCCTTCCCTCCCAAATCTTTAAGTATTTAAGTCCCGTGTCAACAAACTCCCTCTTACCTCGCTTAAGACATCCACGGTACGTCAGTATTTAGGCTTTTAGCCTTTGTGGTTTGTCCAAAGATAAAAAAAATGGTTTTTGCTGAAACTACGCGAGAAGTGAAAGTTACGATTTAGGATAAGTTGTATATAGGAGCCACCTATTAAGTTAACGCTTAGTATTAAAAAGTATAAAATTATCGAATGCTTAAAATTTAAAAGTGAGACAAGGACCACAGTGCATAGGTAATTGTTCAGTTTGTCAACCTGTTTTGGCGGACAGGTTCCCGCAGCCGATTACGGGACATTTTTGTGCCAACAGTGTTTGTATCCAGTCTTTCAGACAAGGAAAAGTCCTGTAAATGGGAATATTTAGCATCTAGCCTCTCTCCAGAGCAGCACGAAGACGGTCCACTACTACCCAACCCACCTCAACACCAGGCAGAGGAGGTTCTCACAGCAGTTTTTACGACTGTGAACGTCGTGTCATCACTGGGATCAATATCAAAAGCAACAGGCTGCAGGAAGCTGCACCATAAAATGCCCCATGAACGACGACAACACAACAGAACAATGGTGGAGGTCATCCACATGTTTTGAGAAGAAGGCCACAACCGCTATTTTGATTGTCCAAGATCAAAGACAAAAGAGTATAAGGTGGTAAGGGCTCCTAGCAGCACTAAATATATTTTATCAAACTAGGTTTAAATGTAGTAGTCATATAATTTTTAATACTAGAGAATGTTTGGCATTTTAACATTTTAAATGTGTGTGGGAATTTTTAGGCTTATATTTTAAATTTTTAATTGGTTAAGAATAACAAGTTTAGTCGTGGGTTCAGTTTTTAAATGTTTTATATTCTGGGGAATAAAACGTTTATTTTTTACTTAAAATAAATTAAATGTGTCGTTTAAGAAAGGTAATAGGTATTTTATTTTTACGGTAACGTGACCCAGTAACCCAAATAGCAGGTACTCTTACGCACGTGCAATACTTTCATTAAAAGCCGATTCCCACTTAGGGGTTGTTCACCCGTGACGCATGAGTCGTCACCCATCAGCTGATTGTCGGGGTTTTTTCAAGGACACGGGTAGAATCATATTCATGCACATTTGAATCAAAATCACAACTTTTGGTAGTACCAACCGTTAATTTATATAGGGAATTTTGGTAAAAAGTCGTCACCCGTAGGGGAAAATTAGAACCAGTCCTAATTTCGCGGGTAAAAACACACGAGTTTTAAACCCTTACCCATGACTCGCAGGTGTGAATCGTAGAAAGTCGAAGACTTTTTACCCGAGGTAAAAACTCCGGGTTAAAACCACTAGGTGGAAATCGGCTATAAGAAAGATATTTTGATCTAGATACGGGGGATTGTTGTAATGAACTGGGCGGATTAGATTAATTTTATTTTTGTGCAAAAATATTTAAAAAAAAATGGTTATTTAATTTAATTTCTAGTATCATCAAAATATTTAAAATAATAATAAACTAATCTTATTTATTAAAGAATGTAAAATTGTAGTGGCTTAGAAAATTAAAATTTTACTACAATAAATAAAATTTTAAAATATAATTTTTATAATTAAAAAAAAATAAATAAAGTAAAATAAATAAATTTATATTCCAGAATAAAAACAAGTTTTCTTAAAAACTTACTTTAAAAGAAACAAAAACAATTTTATTTTATTCCAAGTCACCAAAAGGGTAAAAATCCAAAAATAACTTTCTAAGTTCACATATCACTTAAATATTGTTGTTCCGCGTATTTGTGATCGTACAAGACAAGAACCGCGATGCAACTAACTGGATGAGCTACCAAAATAAACCAGGATAGCTCACTTCTTCCAAATAAAGAACATTTATAGCCTATGCAATTTTCTTACACAACATATAATTAAAAACCTAAAATATTTGACAGCTTGTTTACAAAATGTTACTGCAGGTGACGGCCAAATATCAGTATAAAAGTAATAAATTAAATTAAAGCATAACATATTTGACAGAATGTCTCGTAAATTTTGTAAAAGAACATAAAATTTTAATGAAATTTGACCAATGAATGTTTTAATAAATCTTGATGTCCGGTAAACATTTGGTACACGTGTTTGATGGTATAAAAAGAGCACGATACTTCCCTAAAAAGACAGTACCTTTAACGACGCTACGCGATAAACATCAAACAATGGTTAAGCCTCGGAAAATGTCAGTTTGGGGAAAGTTCAGTGAAAGTTCGATATAGTACAACCAAAGACCCCGGAGAAATGTCATTTCGGGAAAAGTTCAGTGAACCGTCAAATTAGTACCTACACACATCCAAGAACGTGGCTCAGTATAGTTCAAGAAAACAGTAAAAAACTTGGGAAAGTTAGTTTTTATTCGAAAATAAAGAACAATCGGTTAAGCCTCGGAAAAATGTCAGTTTGGGAAAAGTTCAGTGAAAGTCCAATCAGTACATTCTACGACGTTACTCGGTATACATCTGGAAAACTGTGAAAATAATTAAAAGTCTGTCAGTCAGTAGTACAGTCGGTGAAACGGTGTGGTGAAAAAAGACGGTTAGAAACGCTAACAGTCAGTACGGAAAAAGTGTCGGAAATAGGCCAAAAGGTCGTATAAGTAAAACAAAAGTAAGTGTTGTGACATAGTGGAATAAAAAATTATGAAAATTAAGTTAGAATTTAGTGATTGCTCGGCTAGTTCCCATAATATGTATTCAGTGTTTACTGTGTTTTGAAATAAATTGGGCTCCCTTAAATTTACCACAGTGTTTTTAATATCAATGCAAAATTCCTCTAAAATATTTAATATAAAAAAATAATAATAATTCCTTAATGTGTTTTCAAAAAGTAATAAATCAATTGGCACAAAGGTCTTCCGAACCCAATACTTTGTAGCAGGCACTTGCCGTGGCACTACAACAAGAACACTGTTCTTATAGGAAACGGCATTTTTTGACTTTGACACATCTTCACGGTGTCTTTATTAGATATATGTTTCAGATTACTCAGTAGTTATAGATTTTTGGATAACTTGCCAGAAAAAGCCTCAAGATGTCCATCCAACGGAAGTTTCTAATCCAAGATTATACCCAGAAACTTAACGGGAAACTGTACATAAAAGAGATGTTTCGGTGTAAATATTAATTTCTCCATTTTGGCGTCATTTAGGCATAGATGGTTATTGGCAAATCATTTTGAGGCGTTCGACTGTGTCTTTAAGATAACATTTTGTAGTTTCGCCAAGTCTTTACTAATTTAGCCAGAGTTGTATCATCTGTATAGTACAAAATCAGCACCAAGGACACTAGTCGTTAAAGTTTTCTTACTAAACTAATGCACTAGTTTAAAATGTAAATATTATTATTTTTAACAAACTAAAAATGTAAAAAATAAAGGTCAGTATCTAAATTATTGGTTTTAAAATTTTGGGATTAAAATCTCAGGACGGTATAAAAAAATGTAAGTTAGTGATACCAGGGTTTTTTGTCATGATATGCGTTGTTTATAAATGTAATTTATTAATTAAAAAATGGGATGCATACGTTTTTAATTAATTATCTATCTGTATCTCGTTTAAGCCATAATGTGAGATACATCGCTGGATTTAAAATTGATTGGCTTTAAAATTTTGAGATTAAAATCTTAGGACGGTTTACAAAACGTAAGTTAATGATGCTTGGGGGTTTTTATTAAGCGCTGCATTGAATTAATTTACTAATTAAAAATATAAAATTTAATGTTTATAATAAATTTCTAGAAATAAAGGTCCGTATTGCGGTTAAACCTTAATGTGTGACACATTATTAAATTTGTTTTAAAATCAGCTTTTAAATTGTGATATTATCATATCATTAGATAGGTAGATTATAAAAAGTTGCAGACAAAGGTGTAATTTATTTTAAAATCTGGTGTTAAATAGGACCGAGAAATACTCGGAATTTTTTAAACTTTCTAAAAAGCACATTATTTGGCACATAAAACCTAATTTTGTTTTCGTTTAACCAACTCCGTATGTTTTACCATTTTCAAGATGCCCATATTGTCGCTTCTTTTTTTTTTTTAATCTTTGGACAATCCACGAAGGCTGATAGCCTAAATACTAACGTACCGTGGGTGTCTTAAGCAGGGTAAGAGGAAGTTTGTTAACACGGGACTTAAAAACTTGAAGATTTGTGGGGGGAAGGAAAGACCTCCGCTGGCAGAAGGTTCCACAGTCTAGAAACTCTAGGGATAAAAGAACAAACGAAATGGGAAGTTCGGGGCCTGTCCAATTGAACCGTATAGGGATGCATACGTGCGTCACTACGAGTTTCTCTATTAGGAGCTGCAAGAGGAGGGACTATACTGGATAATTCGTCGGAGCAGAAGCCGTAAAAGTATCTATAGAAGAGCGATAAATCCCCCACAGCTCGATGATGGGCAAGTCTTTGAGTAAGTAAAGGATCATTAATAAGACGAACAGCCCTTCTTTAAATGGCATCAAGAATGCTGAGGGTTGTAGGGAATGCCATTCCCCAGACATGAGAGCAATATTCCAGAGAAAGTCGAATTTGGGACACATACAAAGTGTATAAATTGGAAGGAGAAAAATACTTTTTGGCTGGGAAAAGAAATCCAAGCTTTTTGAAGCCGCGGTGGCTATAGATACAATGTGTTAATGCCAGTTAAGGTTATTCTCAAATGTGACGCCCACAAGGTTCTTATCTTAGACATGTTGTATTTCCCTATACGTATTCAGTTTTTTCGACTTTTTATCTTTATAAGCAATATCTCAATGGGGATTTACATTTTGGTTACATACTAACAAACTTTACACTACTTTAAGAACAATGAATAAATGTTTTATCCTCCAGACAAAGATAAAGTTCGTCTTTAAGGTAACAAATTTAATAAGCAAGGATTTCGACAGTTATTGGTCTCATGTGACTGCTGTATGGCCGTTCCTGATCTATATATTTTATCTTAATAATTCCGGCTCTTTTTATTGTTCACTGACTTTAAGCCGAGAGTAAATTAGGGATTTATATAAAACAAAAGCCTTCGGGAACTTTTAAATTACTGTGGGTGACTGTGGTTTCTAAAATAACTAAGATTGGTATGAACTATCCTATTTTTATAAAGGAAAAATAAACGATTCTCTTAACGATAACCGCTTAAGTTTTAACATTGGGCTTTATAAATAAGATTATAGTAGGTTGTAGTGATAGGTTAAAATAATAGGTAAATTTTACTATTTCTTTTTAAATAAAAAATTTTAATTAAAAATTTTAGTCATAGTATTTAATTGTACTTCAATAAAGGTTTTTAATAAACATATGTACTATACCGGGTGATACAGGATGTTCTTACCCCATTAATTTTTTTGTAGTTTTCAAGAGAGACTAATAAAAAATTTACAGTATTATTATAGCGTAATTTAACATTTTTTGTCATTATTAGGACCTCAAAATCACTTCCGGTTTAACCGAAAGTACCATCAACTTTTCTATTTTAAATACATATTTCACACTCTTTTAAATTGCCTTAGTTTTTTATGTTGTGTAACTAAAAGAATTATATTTATTCTAAAAAATCAACAAAAAAGGAAAATTTAAATAGCATGATTAACAATTTCTTACATTTTGAGCCGTAAAATAGCTGTAAATTTGTTCAATCTATTCCCAAAAAGGATCTAAATCTCTTCCATCTAACGATAGACCAATTTCAATACTCTCAGTTCTTTGTAAAGTAATGGAAAAATTCATTAATTTACAAATTCTTAAGTATTTAGAAAAACACAAAATTTTGCATGACAGGCAGTATGGATTTCGCCACAAAAGATCTACAGCAGATCTTCTTTCCTTCGTATCACACTGCTGGAATAAGTTTCTTGAGTTTCTAGGTGAGTCAGATCGTTGCTCTTGATATATCAGCTTTTAACCAGGTCTGGCATGCCGCACTTCTTAATAAACTTCCATCCTATGGCCTTTAACTATAATCTCTTTACTTAGCTCTCTAGTTATCTATCTGATCGACGTATATCAGTTATTGTGGACGGCCATTCTTCAGCTTTCACTAGTAAATGCTGAAGTGCCGTAGAGCTCAGCTCTGGGACCAACATTGTTTTCTTCTTCATATCAACGACCTTCTCTTGTCCACAACTAATTCCATTTATCCAGGGCATGGCGTCCCCACAACCTAAGCATTCTTGATTCCATTCAAAACAGAGCTATTCGTCTCACTAATGATCCTTCACTTACTGAAAGGCTTCCTCTCTTGCTCATCGTCGGGCTGTGGGGGATTTATCGCTTTTTATAGGTTCTTCCATGGCTTCTGCTCTAAGAAATTGTCCAGTATAATTCCTCCTCACGGTTCCCACCAGAGAAGCTCGTGGTTCCGCGCGTATGCATCCCTATGCAGCCCAACTAGACAGGCTCAGACTACCCACTTTGTTCGTTCTTTTATCCCTAGAGTTTTAGAATGTGGAACCTGCTGCCTGGGAGGTCTTTTCTTCCCCAAATCTTCAAGTATTTAAGTCCCGTGTTAACAAACTCCCTCTTATCTATATTAAAACTAATATTGAGAGTTCAAACTGGGTGAGAATTTGTACTTTCATCACCCTAATGTAATTAATTTCTGTGATATCCATCCTTTCAAATTTTTGATTCGATTAAATAAAAAAGATAATATTAAAAAAAGTTTTCTTATTAAATCGTGATCTTTTTATGGATAGCCCAAAGAAATTAGTGCAAAAGTATTTTATTATTATTTTGATTTTATGTTATTCATTTATTTTTGTTAATAAAGCAGTCAAGCGGATAAATACCCAAAGAAGGATTCTTTATTATTTTTATTTTTCTCAGTATAGGTATATTTTTAATTTTTTTAATATGCTCACTGTCATAATCACAAAAACTTTTAAAATCATAAATATTTTTGTGAAATGTTCTAATTTTACACGTGTATATGAAGAGTAAAGGACTACTGCTAAATAAAGGGGTCGGAAAGGTCAGTTCAAAATGCTACCACAAACTACTTGGCCCAAAATACGATATGACGCAATTTACCTTGGTTCTACTCAGTTCTGGTAGCAGAGAATAGTATGGTAACAGCATGCTAGTTATTATGTGCTTCTAGTGTTTAGCACTGAAAGTCGATGAAGTATTGAGCTGGCACATCATACATATGAATCGGATTATACATATATTTATTTATTTGCTTATGCCTATTTTTTTTTTTTGAGGGGGTAATGGGAAACCAAATAACCTTTAAGTTAATTAAAGTACACTTTGTAATGTAAACATTACAAAGTATTTAAATATTTATACAATTCTGGTGAAGCGGTATAAACCTAAAAATAAGGTTCACTGCACACTAGCTCAGGTCACGCTCAGGTTGCGGTCCACTCAAGCCGCAAAAAATATTCTTATTCACATGCAATTTTAATAGGACTGTCGAAACAATACACAAACATCAATTTTAGGCGATTAACCAATTATAAATTGGTATTTACCAATCGCTTATGTTGACCTTTAATTCATTTATTATGTCAAAATTGTTACCAATTATTACTGCGGTAATAGTTGGTTGAACGTCTAAAAAAGATGAATGTCTTCCGTTAAAAAAGAATACTTTTTTATTCCCGGTATACCATAAGAAATAATAACAATCTAATGTCTTATTCGAAAACCACAGATTTAACTTAACAATCCATTTTTTTTTGTATGATTAAAAAGAACTTAAGGCACTGTAAATAAATAACTTGACAAAAAGTACATACCGACTGTCCACAAATGGAGTTAACAAAAGGACAAATGAACCAAAAAATTTAATTTTTCTAAACAAAAATCATTCTTCATACAAATTTTTGCTTGTAAAGAAAATAGGATTCACGAAGAGAAAATGTTGATTTTGTATACAGGGTTCGCAAAAACTTAAAAAACATTATTTTCCTTCAAGATTAAACTACCTGTATTTTTCATTTTTAGCAAAATGTCATTGGAAAAATTTATAAAAATCATGTTTGTAATCGATAAAAACAATAATACAAAATTTTATTAAAATCCATAATTTACCGAAAACTAGCGTTTACAGTTAAAAAATTGGGTTTTGTAGGAATTTGGAGACAGCAGATGTTTAAAAAGTAAATTATAAAAGTTTTTTAGAACAACTTATTTTAAAAATTTAAAATAATTTATTTTTGATAACTTTAAAATCAGTTTCATGAATCTTTTTGATACTCCTATAACTTTAATAAAGGTATTTAAAATGCTATTTAAAATAAATTTTTAAATGATATTTTGCTTAAAAATGAAACTTAAAAAAATGATTTTTCTTCAAGAGTAAACTACCTGTATTTTTTATTTTTTAGCAAAATGTCATTGAAAAATTTATTAAGAATCATGTTTGTAATCGATAAAAACAATAATACAAAATTTTATTAAAATCCATAACTTACCGAAAACTTGCGTTTACAGTTAAAAAATTGTGTTTTGTAGGAATTTGGAGAAAGCAGATGTTTAAAAAGCAAATTAAAAAGTTGTTTAGAACAACTTATTTAAAAAATCTAAAATAATTAATTTTTAATAATTTTAAAATCAGTTTTATGAATCTTTTTGATACCCCTATAACTTTAATTAAGGTATTTAAAATGCTATTTTAAATAAAAAATTTTAATGATATTTTGCTTAAAAATGAAACTTTAAAACATGATTTTTCTTCAAGAGTAAACTACCTGTATTTGTTATTTTTTTAGCAAAATGTCATTGGAATTTTTTTAGGAAATAGGTTTGTAATCGACAAAAAGAATAATACAAAATTTCATTAAAATCCATAATTTACCTAAAACTGGCGTTTACAGTTAAAAAAATGTGTTTTGTATGAATTTGGAGAAAGCAGATGTTTAAAAAGCAAATTATAAAAGAACAACTTATTTTAAAAATTTAAAATAATTAATTATTGATAACTTTAAAATCAGTTTCATGAATCTTTTTGATACCCCTATAACTTTAATAAAGGTATTCAAAATGCTATTTTAAATAAAAAAAAATTAAATGATATTTTGCTTAAAAATGAAAAATAAAAGTAGTTTACTTTTGAGAGAAATCATGTTTTTGAAGTTTTTGCGAACCCTTTATACAAAATCAACATTTTCTCTTTGCGAATTCTATTTTTACAAGCAAAAATTTTTATAAAAAATGACTTTTTTCGAAAAATAAAATTTTTGTTCCATTTGTCCTTTTGTTAACCCCATCCTTGGACAGTCTGTATATAAACCTTGGATTTTTACATCCGCTGTGCAGTGCAAAATAAATAAAGTTTTCTTATATAGAAAAATTAAATAGCTTAAAATCAGTTTAATTTTGCTACC
Organism: Listronotus bonariensis; assembly: GCA_014170235.1. Lineage (NCBI taxonomy): Eukaryota > Metazoa > Arthropoda > Insecta > Coleoptera > Curculionidae > Listronotus > Listronotus bonariensis. Next base: position 111,315 of record JACEGR010002937.1, read on the forward strand.
CGTATTGAGTGCAAAGTTTAATTATTTAGTTTTAATAAGTTCTTATCTGAACAGGATTTTCGTAGTACTGGAGGCGAATTTAAATTAGTTAAGTAGAGAACTGATGGATTGGTCGCACAGAAAATTAGACAATTGTACGAATTATTTATTGAACTGGTTAGGTAAACCATTAAAACAAAATATTACTGGCGTTATCTCGTCAAATAGGTTATTTGTTTTAAAGTGATTTGAGGGCTATAGCTGTTTTTTACTTTTTTTTATTAGAAACAATGAGGGATTAAGAAGTAAACAAGGGTGAGAGATAATAACATTTTTCAGTTAGGCTCTTAGTTAAGATATCTCGGTTTAAAGCAAGTTAGTTTATAACAACTAATGTGTAATGACTTTCATTTTTGTTAATCTTTGGTTAGTGTATTTTAAACAGTGGTAAAAAACCTTTTAAAATTAATTAGAGTCGATAATTACTCATATTTTAACCCACTTTAAAAAACAAGAAGCTTCCACTGTATATCAGCTATTTGTAAAAATATATCGGTCAGTAATGCAAAACAAGCACTATTAGTTACCCAATTCAAAATGTTTACATGCCGGCATTTGCGTTAGACTGTTTCCTTTTTACACATTGCCTATGAACGACTTTATTTAGATTCTGTGTATTTTTATGTATGTTCAATTTGTACAATGTACATCGATTACTCTCTTAATTGTGGACCCATTTTAAATACTTTTTTTTGTTTAAAACAGTGCATAATCACCGTGATCCCATTAAAAGCAAATTGGGATCTGATGATGATCGAGTTCATTACTATATCACCAGTTAAGTCTTGTCAGCATTTAAAGTCATATAAGTTTAAGTACTTAGATCAAAAATGCTTACTAGAGGTACTCATGTTAATCTAGATACTAGTAGTGTTTCTTCGTGTGTGTTCAGACAAAAGTAATAAATGATAATTGATTCATTTTTGGGGCGCTGATCACGAATCAAAAAAAAAATCGTTCACTTTTATTTTCTTGAGATATCTATCATAAAACTTAAAAATCAAACTAACCTTATATTCACTATGTTTTTCCTTTTTCTTTTACACAATTTTTCATTAAACACTAAATTAGCACACACTGTTTTATATTATGTTTATACCAAAACTGCTTTTAAGTAATTTTAAACCTTTTTTATATTAATTTTAAAGCTTTTATTTATATTAAGATGGCGTTGATGGTGATGCTTTTAAAATAAACAAATTGGTTGCGGTATTTTTAAAGTAAAAAATAATTAAAAAACCCAGGGTTTCAAATTACACCCAATCAAAGATTCTGTGCCACTTTAGCCTTAAAATTTGTGTGCAAAAAAAGGGAAATATAGTAAAAGTAGTTGATTTGATCGAACACGAGAATAAAACGTGTTCAAACAAAAATTCGTTCAGCTTTGTATTAGCGCCCAAAAAAAAGTCGGCGTCGGTTTGTAAACAATTTACGTGATAGGAAAATAAATTAAAGCTTTTTTTTTTAAGGAAGTCGGTTAATATTATATGTGCATACTAAATAGTAATAACTAAATAAACCAAAGGTTTTTATACTTAAATAATATAATATTATATAAACCGATTTTATTTTTAAACATTTTTATTTATTCATCGTTTTTAGCTTTTTAGTAAGATTTATTTAATAATTTTTTAAAGTCGATCACTATCTTTTAAAAACATGGGATTTAAAAATGCTAAGAAAAAGATATTATAACTATATTTAACAACTGAAGGTACTAAGTAGGCATGGCGATACCCTGTCCGACCCCCACTCCTTCCACTTTGGCTCCTCCCCTAATAAGAGATGAACCTAAGGTTAAAAAAAGTCCCTATAATATTCGTTAAAAAATATACGAAGATCCCGTAATTAAGTCATAATTAATACGGTAAACTTTAAGGTGGTCAAAATAACCTCAAACTTATTTTAAGGCCTTACGCATGACAACACCTAGAAATTGGGGCGTTGTTATGAAATGATTGACATAATGGTGAAGGTGAAATATTTAAAGTAATAAAAATAAAAGAGATTAGGTTAAAAATATCCTAGACAATAAAATTTAAATGGAAAAATCAAACGCGATACTAAACAGGTCTTTGGCGCTTTAGGGGTGTTGAATTAATAAATATGCGCTTTCGAAAAGCTTAATGCCGGTTCTCAGCTAAAAGCTACCTGGTTGCATAGGATACTTGTGCTAAGGCCTTAAATTGATTGCTCTAACGCAAAAATTAAATTAGTTATACCGTTTAGTTTGTGCATTATCGACTAAAATCGGAATTTAACCCTGATGACTGATCATTGGCGCGCGGTTTAATTTTTCCAAATATAGTATAACCAAAGACAATTATAGTTTAACGTTATACCTATCGAATAGCGATAACCGCAAGCCTTAGTATTACACTTAAAAAAATATAACCGGGCTAAAGAATAGTTGTTAACGCCAATAATTTCAAGGTCAAACCTCTCACTTGTTAAACGTCATGTGTCAAACCTGTCATGTTAGACATTGCGGCCTCCTACACGCGAAGCACTGGGCCTAGCGGGGGAATGCTGTATTTTAAAAAACGGTGCCGTAAATTCTTCTTTTTCCAACCGCCATTTTCTAAGTCACGTGATAAGTTTCGTTAGTTGCGAGTAGCTTTGCCAAGATGAGTATCGTTTCTGAAGACTTTCAAAAATTATATAAGAATTCTAAATTCCCCGATGAAGTCGTTCACTCCTATATCTCTTTGTTTAATAAAAATATTTCATGCAACTGAGATTATAAGATTAAACGTGAAATATCGAATAAAGAGTCACATTATTTTTCTCCTGGTATTTAGCTGTACCTTATCAAAAAGGCACATTATGGTATGCCATGGGTAAAGGAGGTGCTATCAGAATATTTTTCATCAGAAGATCGACAGACGAGACGATTTCCACTTCACAGATCAATAGATATCAAACAACCCTTAGCCTGTAAATTATTTCACGAATTACAATTGGTGTTTCCTATTTAACTAGCAGTGACGATTCAAGATGTAAAACGTAGAAAAAAACCTCTTATGATTGGCATTCCGAGTTCAATAAATTAAAGAATTATTTATCCCTTAGAGGTATAGACTATGAAGATCTTTTCACGTATATGTTGCTACAAGTTTCTGGTCTCCGTAGAAGAAAAGTGTCCAATCATTAGAAAATACTTTAGTTTAAGACTAAGTTTGTAACAATGCTGTTCTGTAATCAGTATATTCTTTAAATTTTTGGTAAATAGTAATCACACTCGATGAACAGGTTACACATGTACTCCGCATATGTTTTTTAGGTCCCCCTTTATTTTTTGAACAGCCTATTTAAAGAGTAAAACTGGGATATACAATCGATGCAAAAATACTATATTTTAGAGTAAAATTTACGCCATCTTGGAGAAAAAAAAATAAAAAAGGGGCTCTTGTGACACATCATGTTAAAGCTCATGACGAGTAGAATGAAGATCTTTAAAAAAGCTTTAAGAAAATACCACACTAAATATTTTTCCAAGATGGCGCCCAGCCGCCATCTTAAAATTTTCGTCTTTAAATTTTACTCTAAAATATCGGATGCCCACAAAACTACCAGCAATGGATGTAAGTATGGTTGGATAGAATGCAGATTTTTAATTTTTCAGATTTTATGAGGTACATCTGGTTTAACCGGAACTGTTCGCATCTTTGCCATTGTAAATGGAACACGCTATATATTTTGTAAAAAAATCAATTCTACAGGAAATTCCAAAAAAATACATGTACCACATGTTATCCCTATCTTAATTAGTTTTTGAGAAAATAGGTTTCGAAAATGTCATGGTAACCGCCATTTTTATCGATTTGGTAAATAACAAACGATAATAGAAAATGGCTAATGCGATTTTTTACACATAATTAATAAACGTTATATTCTTTCACTGTAAAAATACAATTTCCGGTTTTACCGAAAGTGCCACAGAAATTGACTTTCGGCGGTAAGAAACTTTAATACTTGAAATGGAAACCACTATTTTAAGCCTTAAATTTAAAATTAACACTTATTTCTTAATCTTTTTTATTAATTATTTCATATCTCTAAACCTAGAAGTTTTTAAGTTATTAATAATAAGTAAAACGATTCAAAATGTATTTGTGTGATTATGATATACAGGGTTTCCGCTAATTAATAGTACACAGAAAAACCACAAATTCCATATGCCAAAATATGAAGATTAAACCACACATATCTATATCCAAAAGTTGATAATATGGAAGATAGAGCGTGTCAAAGTGATTTTTTTAAATTTATTTCAATACCTTTTGAAACGTTTGAAATATTTTAATGAAACTTTGACATGAGCTATTCGGACCTGATATTAATCTTTATGTGTAAACCAGAGGCGGCTGCCTACACTATTTAAATTTTTCCAAAACGTCCAAACTTGTTTTGTGCTACCCTGTATGTACCATCTAAGTAAACCAGTAAACTCCCAAATGGTTTCTACACAAAAAAGGTATACCTTGTAAGACTGGCTCTGAGCAGCCGTTTTCAAGATATTTAAATTTAATAGTTTACTGCGACAAAAAAGCCTTTAAAAACAGCGTATTAGTCATAACT